>VXBI01002976.1:323091-422708 GCA_013397375.1 Toxostoma redivivum | reverse complement strand
CGCTTCAAAGGGCACCGGCAACCGCACCTCGCCCCCAGCGGCACACAGATAGCGAGAGTGATCCCGGGATCCTCCCAGCTGTGCGGCCGCGGGTTCCTTGTCCACAGTTTCACGGGCAGTCGTGTGTGTGCGTAAAATATTAGGGAGTAGCATCCTGGAGCTGTACTGTAAAACCATAATCATGAGAAGAAACAATGCCTGTAACCTCAAGCTAAAAAAACAAAACAAAAAACCACTAAAGAAGGAGGGAAAAGAAGAACACTGGGGTCCAGCCGCCTATGTGTTTCTTTGGCAGAACTCCCAGCTCCAGCAGTGCCTGCCTTCCCCTGAAGCCCTGCGCCTGCCCCTAAACTCCTCTGCCTGCCCCAGAACCCCTTTGCCTATCCCTCTGGCCCTCCTGAACCCCTATGCCTGCCCCAGCCCTGCCGCTGAGCCAGCCTTTCTGACTGACGAACACTGCCAGATGGGTTTCTCATCCCGGTCCCCTGTATTCCCACTCAGAGCACCACAATGGAGGCCAGTAGCAGGGACTCGGGGCTGTCCCTGCTGCCACTGTGCGTGGGAGCAGCACAGCCCCGCAGTGTCTCTGCCATGCTAGGAAGCACCATTAGCACATGTCCCCCAACTCCCAGGATGCTCCTCCTCTACTGGCTTCACCATCATGGCCAAGACACCTCTCGTTCCCAGTTGCTTCTCTGGAATATGGTGGCATCCCCAAAGTACTGAATAAGACCAGTATGTTTATGTGAATAAGAAAAGCAAGTTCACCCTCTGGTTCACACTTGGCCAGAGCCTTGGAGCTCCTGAAAGCAGAGGAGATGGGCTCCAGCACTGGCAAGGCTCCATGCCCCTCTCCAGCGGGCTGTGGCTGGCTCAGCTCAGCTCAGCTCACACCAACACTGCTCTCCCCCACACACTGCACAGGACACTCTGGCACTCACCATGGAGGCAAACCCACTGCTGCTGATGCCTTTCATAGCTTTTAAATCCCATGGACCAGCATCAAATAAAAAGATGCCCTAACTCAAAGTCAAACAGCAAAAGCCAGGAGGGGAAAGAGGCTGAAAGACATGGCCCTGCTTGCAGTCACCTATCAAGCTAGCGCTATGAAGAGCCAGGGGGTTAAAAATATTAGGGAGACATATCCTGCTATATATAACCACAGCACACAGCAGGGCCCCTCTCCTGGTTACAGGCTATCCCCACTGTCTGGATTTATTAAACTGCTGTTGACGTTTAGCTTGATACTGCAAGGTCTAAGGCCTCAATCCAAACACAACAGTCAAGCTGGGGGACAGTGATTGTGGGCTGTAAATAAATATCCTTTGAGAGTTCCTAGAAGAGCAGAATGAACTTAAATTATATGTCAATGGAATGTTTTTGTGCAAGTGGAGTATTAACCAAGCACAGCATTGTTACCAGCAGAGAGAAGTAATTCAGTACAGACAGCCGATGTGGAGCACCTTCAAAATTACAATCTGATTGTCCTTAAACTACTTTGAAAACAATTAATTCAATGGACCAGACTTCTAAACATGGCATACCCACTCAATGTGTACAGAGATGCTGCTGAGGCCAATTATCTCCCTGTTGCAAACCCTTTGTTTTTAAGGACTTTGTAAGACAAAGTTTCTGAGCCAAATACTGACCTACATACATCATTCCCCAACCTTGTGTTTAAAATGAAAAGTTGGTTTCAGATGAGTACAGTTTAAAGACTACAAAGAAAGCAGAAAACAAACCAAATTAATATATTGGTATTAATGCTTCTCCTTTACTCATACAATTGAACTGTAGATGTTTAGAGTCTTCAGTTCCTGAAGAGCATTAACCCATGACATAAAATAATTGTTTTGGAAAGACTGGGGATTCGGCACATAGTCTGGTAACTAACACACTTTCCTGCCTCTCTAGCCCAATACCCACCAACTATTATTGTACAAGTGCAGGCACAATGACTGCAAAATGGTTAACAGGCTTCTGTATCCATAAGTAGCGCACCTAATAAGCATCCTCAAGAACGTCCTCAGAACAATATTTGGCTCATCACCTATTTATTAAGAATTTATCACAAACTTTTTAATGTGAATCAAGCCCTGTGCCAGAGAGCCCATATAAGCTTCTCTGTCAACAAGAATGGGGAACCAGCTTCCTGCTAAAATTCCAAGTAGCAGGTTCCACCATGACCTCTGAGCAGGACGGCTGCTCTGGCCTCAGGGTTGAAGCTCCTTAAGCAGGTTCTGGCACAGAGTCATAATGCTTCTCCACAGGCCATTACAAGTCTAGCATATTAATGATAAAACCAAGGGCTAGTTAAACTTGGTAACAGGTGAAATGTTATGAAGGACATGTTCACTGATCTGTCTCCTCAGATCATTACTGGGAAAATGAAAGACTCATTCTGGAACCCACAAGAACAAAACCTGGATTTTTTATTTTACTGTTAGTAAAGATGTTAATCTCAAGTGTAAAGAAACAGTCATGCTTTGGTGACCAAAACTGCACAGATGCTGCTTTCTCAATATGAGTTTTGCATTTCTGCTACTTCTCCCTTTTTTTCTCTGATTCTCTAACAACATTACTGACTGTGGGCAGGTTCTTGGCCAGCCCTTACTTTGAAGAGTAAGAGAAAACCTGCAGTCTTGAAACTGGACAATAAGGGGGTGTTTCCTCCTGCCTGCAGCCAGCCCCTTGGGGCCACTCACTTAAGGAACCTGGTCATTGATTGTGTATGCAGGGCTGCTACCCCCGCTCCCTGCACTGTCATGCAACTTCAAGGCTTCAAACAACTTCAGATGCACCCACTGAATGCCCCATGCACCCACCTCTCAAACTGCCATCACCTGGGGGAAATTTTCACCCTTCTGGTTAAATCCAGAGTTTAAGTTCGTCAGAAGAAGATAGAGGAATATCACCAACCAAAGGAAAGAAAAAGTGCTTTTCTCATAGGCAGTGAACTCCAAGTAACTGATTTGCCAGCAGTATCTATCCAGATGTATTATGTTATGTTTAATGTAATTAGGTGCAAGGAACAAGCAGATGGGAGCACTGTGGAGAGATTAGCAACACAACCCAAAAGAAGTAAAGTTGGTGGAGAGAAGGACACAGTATTTAAGGCCTCTAAATTAACTCCCTGTTAAAGCTGTTCTTTACAGTAATAGGAAGGATTAGGAAATTCAAGCAGTCCTTCATATGCATAGTTAGTTGCACAGCCTGAATGATCCCTGTGCTGGCCACGCATGCAGTGGTTTGTTTTCCTGTACTAGAAGAAGGGTTCAATCAGGGACACTGAATTATAACATGCTGATTTAAAAGTAATCACCGTTTCAGACCTGACTAGCACTGGCTCTGTTTACACTGGCGAGTGAGAAAATCTACTTATGAATTATCCCCACTGCAGTTCTATTAGTCCTCACATGTTGGCTCGACATAGGCAATTTACAGTCCTCTCTTCCAGCAGGGTTAAATGGTACAGTGAGCATAATGCCCTGGCCCTGTTTACCCTGGAGATTACACTGCTGGTAACTTCGATGCTCCCCTGCCACTGCTGAAAAACAGGTACAGAATTTCCTGGTGCTGATGCCTGAGGAATGAGAAGCTCTGGACAGGGAAAGGCAGCTGTAAATATGAGGAAGATAACCTGGACTATTCAGACCAGGAGAACATCCCCAAGGGGACGAAGTAACCATGTGTCTGAGAACCATTCACCATTAGGGTGAATATTGTGATCCAGTGGCTTCCATGTGTTTTAGTCGTTGGCTACTTCAATCCTCCATTTAGTTCTGTCCAAAATTAGTGAACAAAATCAGCTGTGCTGAAAATACCATACCTCCTTCCATCCTTAATTTTGATCACATTCTACAGCTTTTGTCACATTTTGAGCTCAAATCAACTAAGTGTAAAAATGAGCTATTTAAGTAAGAGTAAAGGCAAGAAAGGATCATAATATTGTTTGTTTGGGTTTTTTTTAAATCTGTTGTTATTCAGAGCTCTCCCAGTAGTACTTGCAATTAGTACCTGGTACTAGATTCTGTGGAGTCTCTGGCTGCAGCATGACTACCCTGCCTAAGTTCCCTGTGGTTTTCAGGCAATTCCCAGCAAGTACAGGAAAGAATCATCCCTCATTATTAATATTTTTTTTCTGTTCAAGCAGGAGCTAGAAGAAATGCACTAAGGACCACATTAAAAAGCTGAGAGATCACATCATGCATTATCCTGCCACAGGAATGGATTAAAGTTAAATGAGGAATAGAATTAGCATGGATGCTAGAATTAGGCACATGCAAAAATCCACCTCCAACACAAAACTGAAAGCCCTGTTGTAGAAGTATAGGTTGCTAAGTAAGCTATTAGTGTTATATTAGACACACAAAGAACGTTCATTCGTCCACTAAAGAACATACTTCAGTTACAGAGTCTCCTGCCAGGTGGATTATTCGCTCCATAAATCTCAATTGCCAGCAAACTCCCTGGCAGCCGGGAAAAGAAAACAACAGACACTCGACTGCAGGTTGACTATCAAACATTTTAGTACTTTCTGACTAAGGTGTATGCAAAGACTTCAAAAAGCTGGACAGTGCAGAAAGATCACAAGGAATCCCAGCAACCCTGGTCTAAAAAAAAAAGAAATCTAAGGGCAAGACAGAACAGAGATAAGAAGGGAAAGCAGAACCAGGATTACAATGCAGTACTAAAAATACAAGTAGAATGTGAAGAGCTGTATTTTATTTCTGACATTAATATAATCAGCTAGTTTAAAGATACAAAGCTCTGCCTCACTGATGGTGCTGTCTTGTACCTGGAAAGTAAAGGATGAAAAGAGAACCTGGAAAAAGTATCCAAAGAGATATGGGGGGGAACAAAGGGAATCAACAGAATGCAAAATTTGAGGTCAGTGATGACATAAAACTAATGCTTTCAAAGAACTACAATGCCAATATAAGCTAGTGTTAACATTTTAAAGTGAGCAAAGACTTCAATACTTCAATAAATGGATCTACATGCAAAACAAAGGAATTTGTTCTCTTTCATCCTGCAGTTTTCTTATTATTTGTCTTGCAGCATTTACATACATGCTGTCTGGATGTGTAATCATAAGGGAAATTAACCCTGGATAACCCCATGCTGCAGCACGTTTACAGAAATTGCTCTAGAGAAAACAACTCTAGGAATAAAATGAGGGATGTTCAAACCATCGGAAATCAAGTGAGTCACAGACACGATAGGTCTGAAGGATGGGAAAAATCTCTTTATGAGAACATGCCATTAAACATTACAATCAAGCATAAAATTGCTCTGCCACAGTATTTTGTTTTATTTGCATTGTTAAATTTCTTCTCCTAACAATAATGGATAGTTTATAGCACTAATGATTTATACAAAAGGAGCTGTGTAAATGCATCCCAAATGGGTGCCTTTTTTCTTAAGAACCACAGACTCAGTTTCCTTCAGTTTGATCGCAGATCGTTGACTCACACAAATTTCACATCTGCCTCAGGATACAATGGTGCAGCTTCTAACGAGGCTTCATGATGGATTAAGTTCCTATGGTGCAAGAGAGGTGTAAAAACTTGTGCCAGTTTTAAAAAGCACACTGCATTTCCACAAATTGCCATGGTGCAAGAACTATAGAGGCCCTGCTATTAACAATTATCACATTACTAAATTCATTACTTCTGGCTTCTGCAGGCCCACTTAAAATAAAATACATGACTGGCATGCAATTCGTGTACATCTATGCACAGAAAGACAAATTCACCCCAATAAATCAATGTAATTGACCACATTGTACGAGTATTTAAATGTGTCTGCAAAACACATTCACCTCATTTGCAGTGGACCCCCAAAAGAGGCAAAGATTGAGATTTTTGGTGGGCAAAATGATTTGGATTTGCTCTAGTTTATAACCCTCTTTAAGATATAACAGAGTAATCTATTCCCAATCCACCAGTATTCCAAAACAGTAGTCAGGCTCCCTCAAATCAGAGATAAGAAGAGTGACATAAACATCCCTGTGCGATTCCCCTAGATCTTATCTTTCCAGAGTGTCCTTGACCTTTATGTCAAAATTAAGGTATTCTTCATGCTTGATTCCAGCAGCTGAAGCATTAAGAATATAATTTAATTTAAGGCAAAATCTTGAGAAAGGACAACACTGGGAATAAGAATCAGAATCTAGTCAAGATTTCTTAGGCCGGCAAGAACAAGAATAACTGCAGATAAAAAAGTACTCAGGTCATGGGGAAGTATCAGGAAGTTTGTAATGCACTTCTTTTCTGACTAATGGCCTAAGTGAGTATGTGGGCAATAATCCTCAAGCAGGAGACGTGAGGAGGAAATAGGAGAAGAAGTCCACAGAGAATGTCAGTTGTCAGATGCTTCCTGCAGTTTTTCCATAACCACTTATCGGGAGCCAGTTTCAACGCATCATCACAGGCACTCCTCAGCAAGCAGCAGCGTTTCTGTCACTTCCTTCAGACTGGAAAAGGAGTAAGACTTCCCAAAAATACATCTTCTAGAAAAGAGGAAATTAAGCAAGCAAGCTCAGCACTCAATGGGAATGGGATACCTCACTGTTACTTGTGAAAAGCAAACCTCTGAGTAAACCACCAGCGAAATGACAACCATACTGCAGAAGCTACCAGGCTATTTTTACCACAGCAGAATATGTTATCTTTTCATTTTGTAGAAAGGCAATAAAAATTCATAAGATTCATGCTCTGCATTTAAAGAGAAAAGCTTGGTAATACAGCATTCAGCAGACCACATGGTTTTTAACATTACCATGAATGGTCTAAGTTCTTCAGTCTTCTGACATGTTCACAGGGATGGTGTTTACATTGACTTGTTCATAGTACATCATATCACATTTTAATGATTCAGTTTGCTCTGACAAAAGGAAACATCTGCCATGATTTTTTTCTTTCGTGAACTTTATCACAATTAAAAATCTGACGTTTCACCAGCCTGTGTGCCAACTGAGAAGAACGCCAAGTTCGGCACTTCCCGATACATACAAATGAGCGCGGCATGAACAGCTAGTACCAACAGCACCAAGCCATCACTGACTTGTCAGTTCTCACCACAAAAGAGAAGAAAGATCACAGTTTGTGGGCAATAATTTTATAATCTTGATCTGGTTTCCATATGACGGAGTGCAAGAGAGAGAAAGCAAAAAAAAAAAAAAAAAAAAGAACAAAAAAATACCATTTTGCAGCTCTGTGTGATGACAACATAAGATTTCTATGTCTTGCCCTATTGCAGCCAGAAAAATATTAAAGCAGCGTGTTGAAACTGGCATAGCTTCTAAAAAAATGATTTCCAAACATTGCTTGATGGACAGCACCTTAGCAACTCAATACAAAGCTTAAATCTGCATTTATTTTACATAAAATGACACCAGTCCCACCCAATGCAATGACAGTATTCTCGTTTTCAGCAGAATTAATTGTATCTATAAACTCAAGCCAGTTCTGAGACACTGTACATGACAAGAAGGAAGCTTGACCATTTACCATGAGGACCACCAATTGCTCATACCCTGTGTAAGGGCAGGCTAACTTTTGTATTTCTAGGCAGTTTAAATGACACTGTGATTTCAGGATAGAAGCTGAGAGCCAGGAAAAAAACCAGCAGCCATGCAGTGCTAGCTCATACGTGGAATAGCAGAGTCCCACTCTACTGTGTTGTTACTGAGCCTAGGCAGTCAGAGGGATGGATGTTTCTGAACAGAATCCAGAACAGAGCTGGGATCTCAGTGATGGCTGAGAGTGTTTTCTAACACTGCTTCTCCATCCTTTTTTTCCTGTAGTCCTAACATAATATTGGATCAGGCAGGATACAATTAAACTTGAAGTGTCTCATAGCAGGACTTCAGGTACCAAGAAAGGAAAAATGACTCTGCAGACAGAATATACAAGACTACATACAAGGTATGGCATAGATGCTTAGGGAGATGCATCATCTACTAGCTACAAGATCAGAATGAGACTGAGTTTCTCTCCTTAAATCTGTCATAGACCTGTCAGTGAGCTAAGGCAAGTCCCTTCAGCTCTTCCTGCCTGTCATCTCCATTCTTCTCTCTCTTGGTACCACAGCAGCACCTATGCAGCACTTCCACAGAACATGGCCTCACTCACCTCAGCCTTCACACGCTGTCTACCACCAGTACCATATATCACTTGGGCTGCTAAGCCACTTTTGAAGATCATATGTGAGCACCTAAATCACAAAGATGCATTCTCAAAATCTGCCCAGTGGTAAGTGGACGGGTGCCTTTTCCCAATTAGCAAAAGGCTGGTCCCAAGGGGCTGCAATGGTATTTTCCTGTGTGTGACAGATAAAAACCAAAATTTGCTTGAAATCTTACCAGACACACTGGGAAATGATAACTAATGCATCTTACAGTTGGTTGGCTGGTATTTTTGGATGGGAGGCTGCATTTCAAACTACTTCATCCTGTATTCCCACTCGGTACAACTGTACATCCAACATTGTACTGACTCACCGGTAGCATTTTTGTGCAGCCCACTAAAGAGATAACACTACACCCCATTTGGGTGGGGCGAGGATTTCGGGTGAATTGACTTGTTGGAGAGGAAGTTTTCTGAGAGTAAGATACTTGTTTTCAGGGTCACAGAGAAACTGTGATCTGTGCCTGCATGCAGAGCAGGAAAAAACGTATCCACTCCCTCTCACTTCTCCGATTACCCCATTGGGGCTGCAAAACTACTGATGCTTTACATTTGGTGCAGCCCTAATTTTTAATATAAAACGTGGATTTTCATTAGGATTAAGGTAAAGGGTTAAAACCAAATAAATCCAAGTTCTTATGCAGCCTTCAAGGAGAGGGCTAAGCTTTGTGCCCAGCCTAGGAGAGGATGCTGCCCACACAGCACACCTTCCAGACTGCCTCCAGGCAAAGTCAGGGCAGACAAAGCCTTCTGGAGAAGCAAAGGGCAGAGAGATCTCTCCATCATCCCTTCCAGTCTGAGATCAGGGGTCTCTGACACACTTCTGATCCGCTGAGTTTTAAGTCAAAGCTGCAGAGAATCGGCCTGAGCCAGGCAAGCGTTTTACAGCGCTGCTCTGTGATCCCCTGCCACCGGCACCACTTCACGCATTCGTGCAATGATTCCAGAAACTGCCTTGACTGCTCACCCATTAACTGTGAGGTGCGAGTCAGGTTTGCACTGCTGGGAGACAGGCTATTTTTACCACACTTAGGATGTGCTGTCACAACGTTAAATCCCAGTTGCAGATTTACCAAAAGCGCTAAGGGGATTTGTCCAGGATTTCAGGATGCCGGCATCCTGATCTGCATAGCAGCTCAGACCAGGCTTTTTGCCATTCATAAGTCCCAGACAAATGACTCGTGAGAGTGTGCAGCTTGCCAGCACAGCGCATATCCAGTGAGCACGTGGGGTCTGGGATGCGTCTGACACCGGAGGCATGTGCTGGCCACCTGCACACGGCATCCCAGCCTCCCCCATGCGCTGCGTGCCAGACTTCACCCAACACCTGTGTGCATGTGTGCACCCTCTGCCGTGCACGATCCCTGGGCACATCACACCACCAGGACCACACATGTGGCACATGGGAAAGGCCTGGCCACACAGCCCCTGCCCTCATGCAGGGCAGTAGTTACTCCCTGTACATCCCAAGCCATTCCTGCTTTCTGTAGTCTCCACCAAGTGCAGCTCAAACTTCCAATTGTTTCCCTTATAAAGTTTACACCCTGCAGCAAGAGCTTCCCAGCCACCTCTCAGGGATCCAATCCCCTGCCTGTGGTAGGTACTCAAAAGGGTCTCCTGAGAGAGATCATTGATGGCTCATGGATAAAGTCAGAAATATTGCTGTGTGAGACTCAGGATGGTGAGGCTGAGGTGCTGCCAATTCCTTACCTGCTGTATTTCCTGCCTTGAAAGCTGAATGTCATCATATTAGCACAGTTTTGCTAAGTGAATTAGAAAAGGCACACCCTTTCCAGAGTTTATCCTGGATTTTTTTTAGACACAGCAAATACCTTGCTGTTAATGCATCTGGTTTCTGGTTTACACACCTAAGGCAGGAAGAAGGGAATTGCTCAAGCCAAAGTTGCGCATATAAGAAGCATGAATCTGTCATACAGCCTAAACTGGCTCTCAGCTTCAATCTATCCTTTTTTGGGCAGAAACAGCTTAGACATTTTGAATTTAAAAAGATTCTGGTAATTTTTTCTTTATTTCTTCTCACATTTCTTGCTTTGAAAGTTCAGACTACGAAATTTTGTTCATTGTAGGTGTCTTAACCCAAAGTCTGAACACCTTTAAAAATTTTCTGTTTTGCTTTGGGGTTTGGTTTTTTTTGTTGTTGTTTTGCGTTTGAGGTTTTGGGGAGGGCAGGGGGGAGGGTTTAACTCTTAGAATAAAGAGCTATGGTTCCCAGTATTAGAGGTAAGAGTTGTGGTTCCCAGTGTTAAATCACAAACTGTTGAGGGTCTGTTCTGCTAAAAAAAAAAATTGTTCTTTTTTCTTTTTTTTAGCACAGTGTGAATTTTTGTCACATAAAGAAAGTCCCAGTTTCCAAAATGTTCATGTTTTATCTTTACTGCTATATTCCGCTGTTTCTTCAGTTAATACTTTAACATCCTGCCTGAAACTGAAGCAGTTTTAGGTTCTCCATTGCCTACACATTTTGTCATTTCTAACACGACAGTTCTGTAACCCGTTTGTTTTCTCAGTGCGTCTTTGAGCATCGCTTGTACTTCACAGTGCAGATGTCTAATGCAGATCAAGGCGGGCGCTGCAGCATATTCTGTTCCAAAAGACATCCCCACCTCCTCATTTGTTTTGCAACATGCCTATCAAAGCACTAAATAAATAACATAACAGTTAGCATTTATCCATTGTCTTACAAATTCTGCATGGTTTATACATGTTACCTAATTTCTTCACTCCTGTGGAATAGATGCAGAGGTGATCTCTTATATATAAATTGTGGTTAATAGCTAAACTAAATAATCAGATCAAAGCCTTTTCTCAAATTTCTGAGGCCAAAATAAACCCCATTTATAAGGAAAAACACCCCAAAAAATTGTAAGCCGCTTCTTGCAAACAAATGAAATGTAGGCTAAAGTTTGATCGCAGCTTTTTCTCTGTGAGCCTCTAGCTTAAATCCAAAACCTGAGTTCTCTCCCTTCATTAAAGCTCGCACCCAGAGGCATGGCTCACTGGTCAATGCAATCTTCAGACTTTCCCATCTTGAACAATTTATTTTCAGGAACAAAGCCTGGAAGAGATCCAAACCCCCCGTGTGGATTGGCAGCAGCTCAGGATGCTGTCTAGGTGTGTCTGGCTTGCCCAACTAACAACTCTTTCCAGTTCCTCCATGCAGAGCACACTTGTGTTTCACCATACTGCAGAAAGCCACCCATAAACTTCTATTCCCTCTTTTCTAAAAAGGACACCAGTTTCTCCCACTACATCCCCAGCTTTTTGGGCTGTCAGACACTTTGGGGTTTAGCTGGTGGCTTAGAATTCAACAGCAAATGTATGGTTTAGAATTTACAGCTGGGAAAACAATTTCCCAAAATATCTGTATGAATGCAATGCAGAAATATGCCACATTATAACAGTGAGTATTCTTTCTCAAAATGGAAGTGTTAAATTTCTAGCACAGCCCTATGCCTCAGATGAGCCAAGAAACTTCTGAAATGAGTAGCAGGCCTTGCTCAGCACCCTGTGTGCAAAGCAGCCTCTTCCTCCCTGCTCCCCTTGCCCCTCCAGGTAGCCATGGCATAGCAAAGCAAAGTTTCTCAGCTGTGCTGTTAAGCCAAACTCCCCTCAACATTTTTATCAGGACAATGTTTTCCAGCTGCTACCATGAAATTGTTAAATCCTGAAATGGGTCTATCTGAAGGTTATTTGTATCATAGAATCATTTAGGTTGGAAAAGACCTTTAAGATTATTGATTCCAAACACAAACTAATTTTTCATGTGCAGAAACACATAGGGAAACAAACACTAATATCTAATAATCTGTTCAAACAGCAAGAAGTCCCCTTCCCTCCCCCCTCCCATGCAGAAAGCTGCAAAAATTAAATCCATAAGGGCATTTATAAAGAATACCTTATTTTGGGGAGAAAACAAAAGTGACTGACACAGTTATTTGTCAGTGCTGGTAAATAAATTTGCACGGCTTACAGTGTTTACCCTGGAGTACAGCTGAAAGATCCATTTGTGCTGCATTAGAAACCCGCCTCAATGACAAACTTTAGCTCCCTGCTCTAGCAAAGCTGATGTATTGACTAGACAGGTAGATATTAGGTGCTCCGACTGTCTGGATGCTATGGAAATCATGCTGCATGCATCTGACCGTTGTCAGCGGCAGAAGACAAGCGCCGGCCTCATTCTTATTCTAGCCAGGAAAAAGGCCTCGTCTGCATTAGCCTTTTTACTGAAAGGCTGCCATATTTGTCAGTTCAGACGCATGTAAGATAAGCTCTTTCCCCGTTATCTAATATTTCACCAGGCAGTGGAAACGAAGGATAAGCAGAACCTAATAGTCTGTGTGGGCAGGAGATCTTGAATGCTGTCAAGCTCAGCGCAAGGCCTGGATGCCCTAGACAAGAGGAAGTTTACAGCAGAAGTTAATCACTTCATTTCGAAGAAAAACTCACAGGGATTTGGAGAAATGGCTAGGACTTATCCTGGCTACGCAGTGAGCAAGGAGACAAGCGTAAAACCCTTAATGCAGCATTATACTCAGAGCCTTTCCCCTCTTGTAATGTAGGTACTGCTTGGCTAAAATTCCAGCCCAGTCAAAGGGGATTAAAGAAGAAAGCTGAAAAACTGCTGTTTTTCCTAAGCAGCTGGACAAAACAGAAGGAGAGGCAGGGAGAAGCAAAATGAAAATGAAACTCTGCATTCTTGAAATGTCCTGAGTTGATCAGTCCCTTGTACAGTAACTAGCAGAGATGCCAAAAGTACTACTGCAGTCTGATTTACCTGTACTTCTATACTCCCAAACTGCCCAAATTGCATGCAGAGTTGGTAACCTGACAAAGAGATCAGAAAGGCTCTTGCTCAGTCGCAGGACTCCCTGGCAAACACACATCTTAACAGGCTTTTCTGCTGCATAATGTGAATACAACAGTAGTAAGTGAATTCCGAATAAAATTAAGATAGCCTGTTTCAGAGCTCATAGAGTAAGTCTGGTTTAACAGCATGTCTTCTTAAGAGATACACTATTTTAAACAGTAGTGACTATATGGTCACACTGCTGCCTTTTAATGCACTGACATGAGAATCCAAGCGTATTTGGTGCAGCCCCAAGTATAAGCTTTACACATTGTTCTGGCTCACCCTGAATGGCCAAGCTATGCCCAAACAATTTTGTGGGGCTTTTTTCCATCTGGCAAAAGTGGAGTTTTTGGGCATAACTATTCAGAGGTGCCCTGCCAAAATGCAAGCAGAAATCTTTAAGGGAAGGGTTATAACACGCATGTAGGATGTGGTATCCAGCATCCCTCTGCTGCCTGTTCCCGATCCACTGCCCACACTTTCAACTACCACCTAAATGACAAGGTGAGCTGTGCTCTGTGTATGGACACCTTATGTCAACCCTGCATTTAATACCTCATGTGGTCACCAATAATAATTTTGACCCTCCCTGGAGTCAACAACGCTTTGGCTGTCAACAGCAGCAGTCCCAGGATAGCTGCTGTCAGCAGCACCGCACCACGTGTTCCTGCACGTGACAGCAGCTCTGCCGTGTCGCCCACCTGCTCCCACTGTGTGATGATGGGGACTACACAAAGTCACAAGAAAACTATTCCCAGGGAGTCAAGTGCTCCTTGGCGTCAGCACTCGCCGTCCTCACGGAGTAGGCCAACTGGGGGAAGACACATGTGGCATGTGAGCCTGCAAGGAAAACAAAGCCTAGCCTCCATCTAATTTTAGGCTTGGCAGCCCTAAGGATGTTCTGGGCTGTCTTTATCTTTGGCTTTTCCAACTCCTCTTCTTTAAGGTCATACTCTTAAAAGCTGTTGTGCTGCCTCTTGCCCCAGGTCTCTTTCCTTCCCCACATCAGCCCAGTCAGAAGGTGCAGCAGCATGAAAGCCCTGACCTCTTGGGAAGCCTTCCTTTCAGCGAGCTAGCAGGACAGCAATCAAGGGAAAAATCTTCCAGCCTGCCGGCTCAGCTGGGATAGAGGAGGGACAATGCCTCATGCTTTATTTCATCACCAGCTGGCTGCAAGGCTTTCTGAATTGCCCTTGTCCTTGGGTTGGTCCTGAGTTTCTCTGCTTTTTTTCAGCTGCACCTTGCAGTGTACTTTTTCTTTTTTTTTCAATCATGTACATTAAGTACTTCATTTAAGGGGAATGAATCCCAGTTTCACATTAATGGAAAAGGAATAGGAAGGTACCAGGAGCTGATACTACATAGCCAAGCTCCATTTCTCTTTATGGACTCTTTCAAATCCCAAAGCCTGTCCAAAAGGACTCAGATTCACCCAATCCTCACAAAGGAGCAAGATGCCATAGGCTAGCTCTTTGCACAAATTGCCAGGACATACAGGCAGGATAACACCAAGTATCGTCCTGCTCTATGCAAGCTCCAAGCTCCCTGCTGCAACATTTTGGGGGAGGAAAGTGATGCTGGACCACTGTCCCCACACAGGAAAGCTTCTCATTCCCCAGGTGCCTCAGCCCAAGACCAATCCCACCATGTAGGACTAGCTCCAAATGCCAGCTGCAAGGAGCATGCACACAGCAGCAATGCTGCCAAGCCTGCACTCACAGCCCCAACATCCAGCAAAGCAGTATTCCATGTTCAGGGAGTCAAGAAATGCAAAACAAAGAGAAAGGCTAAGCTGGCTTTCCAAAATATTTTTGTTTCACTCATTCCTTAAAATGGTGCAGGGATTTATTTAAAACCTGGAAGAAAAATATAACCTAAAGGTACTCTTTCATCCTTTACAACATTCCACCTATGGCAGTGTTTTCCAGCCATGCCCAGAAAATGCAGCAGGTTACCCACCATGACATCAGCACTGGGTCCCAGCCCCAGGGGCACTGTACAACCTCCTGTCCACCTCTGGTAGGGCTGATAAAAATACCAGCTTTTGGAGGAAAGGGTCTGTTGTGCAGCCAGGCACCATGACCTCTTACTTCACATCCCAGCTGCCCCTCTGAAGCTTGCACAGAAATGAATAATCTTATTTTCTCTGCTTTTTAAATATTTTTTCCAAGGGTAAGGGGGAAACCTTGATTAGATAGATGTGGCTACTTAAAAGCAGTCTCTAGCAAGTCCATTCTCCGCTGAAATAACTGGGGCAGAATGGGTCTCTGTTAATGTTACATTTAGTCATTAAAAATGTGCATTTGTGATTCTAAAGGCTGCTAGAGGCAAAACACAAGAGAGAGATACATACTCAGATTTACATTCTGTTTCCAGCTGGGGAGACTCAGTGAAACCAAAATTAACATCTCTACCTTTCATATGCGTTTCTGGACAAACATACATTGCGTAATAACCACCACTGCTGTACACATTTGAACCCTCTTTCAGCAAAGATTTAAATGCCTTTTGAAAAATCTAAATAATTTACCACTGTAATAGTGTGAAGTGTGTTAAGACACTTTTATATACTACTACTTCTAGCTCTGGGGTACATCAAAGGAGATGTCATCTTAAAGGGGCAACACACAATGGCTTTGGGCAGAAAAACAGCTAACAGATAAAAAGAACAAAAATACTTGCACTGGATGGGAAATATCACACAGAGATACTAGATAATCAAATAAAAATAGTACAAACTATACAGTGGCATCTTTAATTAAGACTCACTACAAAGACTTTGCTTTCACATTTTGCCCAAGCCAGTTAAACAACATCTTGGTAAAACTAGAGCATTTTCACCATTTATTTGCATTACAGGAACATAAAGATCCTTCAATCAAGAATCACAACTTCAGTAGCCTGAGCAGCCACTGCACAATTAAAAAAAGACAGCCCTAGGATTTTGAGGTCTGAAACTATGACAAAGAAGATTACTTGTTTATGAAAAAGGAGGTGAGATTAAGGCATAAAATGTTCACATCCACTGTAAAAAATCCTGGGTATTCTTAGCTCAACAGCTGCCTAGCCAAAAAAAAAAAAAAAAAGGGGGAAAAACCAAAAAAACACTCCAAGGAAAGCCTTTTTAGGACTTTGACAGCAAATACTCTTTCCCATGGATCAGTGTAAAGGGGCCATTTACTGAATCACCAAGACAGTTTTCTGTGTGCACTGGACAATCCCCCACAAAGACACATGCTGTAAATGTGTAAATGCACAAGCAGACTAAAGGGATTAGAAGGAAAAATTGGCATTGTATTCCAAATTCTTCCTAGTCTCTGTTTTTCTGAGCAGTAAAAGAAACTGTAAAAACAAGGTCCAGATACTACCTGAAATAAAGTTGTTTCCTATTGTCCTATTACCTAACTTTTAATAGTATTGGCGTCTCAAAAAACAACACACACCAGGAAATAAGTGAAGATTTAAAAAACCCAAAAAGACCAACTATAAGTAAATTAACTAGATGGACACACAGTTCAAATTCTGTGGCCATAGGCTGGACCCAAAGCTCTCTTTCACCACCAGCAAGTGGAAATAACAGATCTTAAAGCTGTTGCGTTTTTGTTCTATCACCCAAATTTTGCTTTGTTTCTAGGTTATGGGGATCAGAAAGAGAAAACTATACCTGGTTTTCCTGTAATAGAAAACTATACCAGCTTTTCCTGTAACAGTCTGCAAATTTCACAGCCCATTTCAAATAACTTCTGGCAGATTTTTTTTTTCTTCCTAGAGCTCCTTGGAGCAGGGAAGCTTTAATAATTTGCTCATATAGTGCCAAGCAGAATATGAAGATGAAAAAAGAAAGGAAAAAAAAAAAAAGAATCACCAACAAACTAAGCTCCAATGTTAAAAACTGGAAAAATAAATTAAGGTGAGGGACTCTATGAGAGTAAGGGGCTGAGATGAAACGGGCACCCACGTGGGTGCTTGGAAGTGATGATCCAATGGTCTCCTCTGATTTCACAGTTCAGGAGCTCCTGGCACACCGCTGCCCTATCTGCAGCATCTCCATGCTGGAAAGAAAAGTTTCCATCTACAACTCATTTATTAAAAATTTAGGCTATCACAGTACAATAATTTACAGTGCTTAGGTTTACTCTGTGCTTTGTTGCTGAGGAGAGCAGAAACAAACTTACTGTTCTTCTTCTTCTACAGTGGTTTAAAAGCACAGTGCAATTTCAAGGGCAGATCAAAGTTAGACTAATTATTTCCTTTCTGTATATCCCATAACTAAATGTAACAGGTCACTAGGGAAGGGCGAAACAAAAGATGAATGTATTTGCACACACTAACAGCAAACACCAAGAAACAAGGACATTATTTATATAATAAAAAGATGCATAAGGGAAAACATCAAAGCCTATTTTAAATATACAAACCCACAAATATATTACCAATGGTGCCTAAATAACTAGGGAAATGAACTGGCTGATCTCTTCTCCACACTTCACATTAAACATAACTGCTGAGGTGGTTATATCCTTCAAGAGCCTTTAGCACTACTGATGATGAAGGTTTGATAACTCTAGTATTGCCCACTTGATGTTAATTCCAAGACTGCAAAAATACATTGCCATTGTTTCCTATTGTTTAGAAACATTTGAGTTTACTCGGCCCATACCCAAAAGATTTGGGTTGCATTCAGGAAGGCTAGAAACATGTTTTACTGTATTTTTTTTAATGAGGCTTGACATTCTTATTATACAGTTCCAGGAATAAGAGTTTTAAAATACTCCAGTTATCATGAGAACTGAAGAGTGGTCAAGAATATAATTTGCCTGTAGAAACTTGCAGAAGCAAATAGCTTCGGCTCTCCATTAATTCCACTCAAGGAAACTTTAACAGGCATATTCCACTTATGTTAGTGTTCCTTTGTCCTTTTCCCAGGTTACTTCATTTGCTAGTTGAGAAATTGCAAGCTTTGAGGCCAAAAAAACCCTGGTGTGTAACTCTGAGATTTTGTCTACCTGTTAGCAACCGCACAAGCAGTCTCCAGGCCTATCCTTAGCATTCCTACTTCTACCACAGCTCCAAAAAGCTATGATGGCCCCAGCATACAGTGACTCCTCCAGACAGAACACAGCACACAGTGACATCTGTCAGGGGTCAGGCTACTGTCCAACTTCTGTTAAGACCCATTAAATCTTCCACGATTCAGGACAGATTTTGGTATAGGAGCAAAACTGCTCCCTGTTTTGGTTTGCCCGTGAAAACCATGTTCTTGGACAATATGTTTTTCAATGCTCAGTAGGTGAAGAAGTTTACTGGAATAGGAGAGGAAAATGATAGGGACCTTTTCAAGGCATGGAACTGAGGCTCTTCAGGGAAAGTTCTCTTGAACCAAAAGGTGGCACACAGAGAAGGTCTCCAAGCTGGACAGAGGTATGGTCACAGCTGCACAGAGCATGGGGCCACCCATCACCAGCAGCAGCTGGGCCTCCAGGAGTGGCAAAGAGTGCAGTCCTGCAGGAATAATACTTTGATATTTACTGTTCTTTTCTTTCACTCCTGGAGCATCAGGAAGGTTGTTGCCTGGCTTACCTCCAGAGAAGGCTGGATCAGGCTGAATGCAGAGGACTACAGCCTGGCATGCAGAGGTCTGAGTGGCACACCTAAGTTTCTACAGTTAAAACCAGGAGCAGCCCTGGACTCCTCCATCTCTACACACAAATAAAAGGCCTTTTATTTGCTTGACAGTGCTCTTTATTTTGTTTCGTGTGTGCCCTTTACTGTTCTTTGACTAAGAGTACAGATACAGGCATTTCTCACCCACACAGTACTCAAATGACTTTCAAACCTTTGTGTTAGCTTGTCATTTTTTTGGTAGCTTTCACACCCCTATTGAAACAAAGCTTAGACAAACCCTGAAAACTAAGGATCTCTCCAGACATGTCTAGACTCTCAGTTCAACCAGGCACAATATTTCTGAACTCTCTAACCTTTATGGGAGGTGACCAAAGCCGGCTCAGACAGACTAAACTGACACACTGCCAGCTAATACCCTGAACACCTTAAAATGCAAATAGCTCTAATCTTATTAGAAATGATGCAATTCACCCTACCACAACAGCAAGAGGGGGCAGGGAAGAAAAAATACTGTTCTTAGCAGAGGCTACAGTTCTCATCAAACAAACAAAATTATAAAATTTATGAATTACAGCCATTTGCAGTTAAAGGAGCCAAAGAATTAGGATTGATTTTTTTTTTTTTTAATCCATATCAAGCCTGGTAAAAGACTATATCTAGGCTATGCGTGGGAGGTGAAGAACTGCCACCATCTCCCAAAGACATGACTAATACAAGATTTGGTAAGTCAGGATGACAATGCCGTCTTTCCTCATACTGTACAACTTGGATGAAGGCAAGTATGTAGGAAGATAGCTAGAACATGCCAGAGGAGGCTCAAGCTGTACCCAGCCACTACAAGACAGGTATCTCACTAACTCAGATGGAGCAAACAAGGTAGAAACAGCAAAAGAGGAGCTCTTTGTAAGGCAGAGCTGTCATGCTCTCCTCCTTCCTACCTCCATTGTGGGATAGCAGGAAACCTGCACTGTATAATGGAGGAGCTGGGTAGCTGTGAGCCAGTTCTACTTGGAAGAGGGATTGTGCCACTGATGTGGTGAGCCTTGCACACCACCTGATTCAAATTGCCTAAACCTTGCTCATTTACAATCTGTTAAAGTACACTCTTGATTTCTGAACATAAAGTAAATGACAATTGGCGAAAAGTTCCTTTTTCTGATGGGCTACTTGTATCCAGCACCCTGGAAAATAACACTTCCTTGGATTTCTGCATGTTCTTCCAGCAAAGAATTTCCAGATTCCTCCCAAAGACTTCCAAGTCCTGTCCCTCAGTGAAAACCCCTCAAGTGAGACTGCCCAACTTAAAGGCTCATGATGGATCATATTTCCAGACACGGAATTGACTCCTTTTCTAGGAGCAGAAATGTATGACCGGCCAGGACAATTAAAGTATAAAAAAGGGACACTGATAATGAACTGGTTTCTATCGTGCCATATCAGCCGACAAGCTGTGCTGCAGTAGCACAAAAGCCTTTCAGCCATGCTAACAAGCAGAGGCACATGGGAGAAAGGGCTGCTGGAGTTTTGGAAGCTATTTGCTGCGGTAATCTGCAACTGGTGTAGAGCAGCATGTACAGAAGGAGTGTGGCAACTTGACAGAAAGTGAGTAGCAAGCTGCTTCTCTTTTATTGCGGCTTTGCTCAGCTGGGTTGCCTTATGCAACCACCACAGGAGCAAATTCACCATGGGAAGCAAGAGGAAAAAGATTGATTTATCTTAAGCCCTGTAGAGCTCCATTCTCTGTTTTGCAAAGAGCGCAGCCCCAAAGCACAGATCCTATCACATGAAAGACCCACCAAAAATAAAAAAAACCTAATAATTCTCTAAACTCTAGGGCATCATCAAACATAGTTTGCCTCCAGATCATGGATTACTGTTAAATTAGGACAAATCTCTTTTCAAGTGACATCTAGAAGTAAAACAAAACCAGCCACGCCACTGTAACCCAAATGAACCTTAAGCTCTACAGCCTCCTCTCACAACCAGACACATATATATCCATGTTTCTGTCTATTTTAGATCATAAGAGCATAAATATGAACCTATTCTCAGACAAGCATCCCCATGGCATTAAAAAATCTGCTAACCAGTCTTCCATACTGAAACCCCTGGTTTAAGTCTGGTCACAAAAGAAAGGATGGAACAGTCTTTGTAAGTGAGCTGGATTTTGCTACTCCTTTGATGGATTTGAGATTAGTGATCTGGTGACAGTCTGGCAGTCATCAAATAAAAGGTCAGCAGGATTGTCAGCAATTAGGGGAGACCTGTAAGGAACAGGTAGGATCTAGAAAAAAATCCTGAGTAATGAGAGTAAAATTTGCCTGTGCCATGCTAGCTGAAAAGCAACTCTGCAGTGGCTGGTGATCTTGCAAAGGGAGTTTCAAAAACTGTGGACAGCACAATAAGCACTGTTTCTCAAGTTTCACTGAGCCACAAAACTGATCAGTTCCATTAATAAAAACTGAAATTTTGCCAATATGGGGCACTTTAAACAACTACTTTGAGCTACTCCATGGTTTGTTACTCCTGTTTACATAAGAGTCCAGCTGACAAGAACTGCAGCTCTGCAGAGAACCTTGCATGGCTACTGCTAGTTCAGTGCTAGCAATCTCAGACTAGTCAGTCTCCAAATTACTGCTGAGTGTCATTAAAGTCCCAAAATAAGCCATCGTTCCTATTACTATTTGGATTGCTTAAATTTTTCCTACAGGATCTGAGCACTGACATGGAACACTCTGGGTCTTTATGTTGGTTTTGGTCTCAAAATGAGTTGGCAAACAAAATGCGAAATCTGAGTGAACAGCAGATCACCAGGACAGCAAGACAGGAGTTCCAGGATTTTCTTCACAGCCTTGCACACTCCACAGAATTCAAAGACTCAAATGGCAACAATGTTGGAATAGGATAGTATAAAAAACGAGGGGCAGGAAGGCTTCCAGTTACAAGCCCCACCTTCAAATTGCTAGAAAGACTTAGGTCAGTCATTCCAAGTCAATAACCTAAGACCCCTAGTGCAAAGCTTCTCTCAAGGAAAGCATTTTGCTCACGTCTTTTGCTCCTGTTCTTTGGCTCTGGCCCCAGTACAGCACTGCTGACAGTCTAACTCCCATAATCTGGCATGTAGAGACAGGAAACTGGAGAGGCATCACACTATTGGGAACAGAAGTGGTGCCAGCACAGTGACAAAGAAGTAGGAGATGAGAGATCTCTTCTGCAATGCCCCATGAGCGTGTTCAGCAAATCCATGTGGACTACCACCTCTGTGCCACAGACAAGGAAAAATATCACCCCCCACAAAAAAAAAATCTGAACACTGAAAGAGGAATTGGGAATTTTTGTACCATCTACCATTTTCCTTCACACTGCTAGCGCACTGAGGTTACAGAGTGCAAGGGAGAGATGGTAGATCAACCACAACTGTTCTGCATGCTATGCACCACTGCATGTCAAAGACACAGCATCAGAAAAACAACAGGAACCATAACAACCTTTAAGAGTTTAACAGTGTTTCAACAGCTAGACCTCCACCCTTGAAACCTGCCAGGGATGGCAAAATGCAGAGGAACCACACTGGTCACAGTATGAGGCAGAAGAGAGATCCAGGCGCTTAGAAAACACCTGTGATGCAAAATAACTTTTTTCACCCATTCAGGCCATTTTCTTGGCTCACCTTGCCAGCACCTATGAAAGCTACATAAGCCATTCGGATATATGCAGCACACACTGCAGTATTCACTGCCCATGAACTGGCACAGCCCTGCCCAGAGCCACTGAATCCTTCAGGCTGGAGTGGCCCTGGGAGGTGCCTCATATGATGCTATGCCCAAAGCCAGGTCAGCACTAGAGTCCAGATCAGGTTGCAATTTATATTCTGCTGATCCGATCGACTTTTAAAAAATACCCTTTAACTCACTCATCAGGACAAGAAGGGAACTCCACTAACTTAAATGAGCCCACTTCTAAAAAGGTATTGGTATTTTATATATAAAATTGGTATTGTTTGGGTCTACGTAAGGCTGGAAAGGGTTTCTGAAAATAGGACATCTTGGTCACTGAAAATACCTCTAGCATGAGAGCACTTTGACAAGAGTTCATAAAGTTATGTGGGTAACTGTCTCTCACCCTTACACAGACTACATGTGCAAAGAAGCCCTCATATAGTGCACTTTAGACCTGTCTCTTGGAAGGAACAAGCTACACCAGCAGAAATGTTTTTTAACAATAATTTCATTTGTCTTCCGGGTTCTGCTGGCACAGCTGAATGTGTTAGGAGAGTGATTTACGCACAACCCTTGCTGATGTACCATTTTCTAGTGCAGACTACGCTGCAGTCATTAACTAAGAGAGAACTTCAGAGTACAAGTTTAAAGGAGCTTCCAAACCAGTTCAGAAACACACGGAGCAATTAATTTTTAGAAGTATAGCAAACAAGTCACTGATAAACACACAGTGTGGGTAGTACGACTACAAGCTGATGTGATACCTTAAAAACTCTCCAGGTAATATAAATTCATGTTTCCAAGTGTACCAGTACTGTAACAGCCCTGCTTACAGCTCACAAGCTTCCAGGGACAAAACAGTAAATAGGAAAATTTTCTCTTTATTTAATTTCAACAGAAAAGTTCTCAAATCAGTCAATGAGTTATGTTTGTGCTACCAAGGTAAGCGACTCTCCAAACACACTAGGTTCAAAGCTGCAACTTCCTCCTACATGTGGGATTCCTAAAACCTCACTGGAGTACAACATTTTTTTAGGAAATAATTACATATGCTTTTGTTATTTTACTGACTCTGCTCTGTTCTGATTCCAGAAGGTTTGTTTTCCCTTGCCCCGAATGATCCATTGCCACTTACACAAGCTAAAATTACACATAGCTGGCACATACACTGAGAAATATGAAGAATAATTTTAAAAGTTATTTGCTTTTAAAGGCAAACCAGCAGTTACTAATCGGTTGACCTATTTCTACTCTCATTTACCACACTTAAAACACAACCCAAAAATTCCTCTACAGAAATGAAAAACCACCTCAAAACTTAACTGGGCTAGAGAAAGAGGTAAAGATGCCATTACCTACTAAATTTCCTAGGGGAAGGAAAATTGGTATTTAGAAATAAGATTAACTATAATAAAAAAGAAGAAAAGAAAAGCTTAGGGAAAAGATCCAGGTCATGAGGATGGTATTTCCAATTTTATTAAAGCTGCAATGCAACATTCCCAAGTTGAGAAAAACATGTTCCTTGCCCTCATGGCACCTCTACCACAGAAATGCCAGTGGCCATCTATCTCCTGTTCCAGTTCTTCGTGTCCCACACCTTCAAACCCAGAGACTGACTCTTCCAACCAAACACGAAGCTTCCCACATATCTGAAGGAAGACTGGCAGGACTAAAGGCATTGCTTACAAAACATGGCCCTATGGGTATCAGCCAAAGAGTCTATTTTACTGGTATCATTTATTTTCACCTATTTGTGTCTTTCCCTCTTTTTTTTTCTTTTTTTTTTGGTGTGTGTGTGTGTTTGTTTGTTTGTTTGTTTTGTTGTGTTGTTGTTGTTGTTGTTTGGGGGTTTTTTGGTTGGTTGGTTTTGGTGGTTTTTAAAAATTCTTCCTCCTTGAACAGGCCATAGAAAAAGCCTGATCAGTTTCCTCTTCTTTGCTGGCACAGATCCTGGTCCCAGCGCTGGGGCTGGCAAGATGCCTGTTGCTTTCAGTGGGAAGAGGATCAGGCCCAGTCCTGCAGATGTTACTCATGCAAGTAACTCAGCTCCACCCTTCATTTCTCACATCACTCCATGCTCTGCTACTTAAAAAACAGGGACAACCTGGCCTCTTATGCCTTCTTGTCATTGTTACTGATGCCCCTCAAAGCTCTCTGATGGTAACACCCAGCATTTCACACCTGGGACTGCCAACACGAGGCCATTTGCAGGCAGATGTCTTTATTTGTCAAGGACCATTGCTCTTCTGGTCTGTGGGAAAGTAGAAAGTCAACAAAACCATCTTGAATGCCGCAGCATTTGCTCAATCCTTTTAGAAGTCCCAGTTCCTGCAATCGTGTTTCTTCTTGAGAAACTTGAATTTCTTTAAAAACTGAACTTACCAGGTTCCCATAATTGCAGAGAATAGCCTGAAAATCTAGCTTCAGAGTTTCCCGAGAGAAAATAAAAAGCCAGTAAACAAATAAAAAGAACAAAAGAAGCTTCTCTTGGTCAAATGTAATTTGTTGATTTTTCTTAACATCACTATTTTAAGCAATTCTCTCTCTCTTTTTTTTAATGTCTTGGCAAATTATTTTTGAATGCTTTAGAATGGCAATTTGCTCTGAGCCAAATCCTGATTCAGATTGTCATCACTGAATGGTAAAAAAAAGTTTCTTCACCTGTTTGTCAGCATTATCCAACAATAATTAATTATATTTTATATATATTCTTTTATAGTAGTGCTTTAAACTGCTTTATTGGATTAGAGACATACTTGGGAAACAAAGTCCATTCCCAGTCTAAAAAGCCCTCAAGGCAACTAAGAGACTTGGATCTTATTTTATGCTTATGAAGCTGGTGTAGGAATTGTAAATATATACCTGTGAGACACTGTAGATTGGGAAAGAAAAGCTGACTGCCACCCCTTCACAATTGGACAATCTACAAATCACTATGTAATTGGGCTTTAGTTGCTGACCTGTGAAATGTGCATTATCAGTATTTTCCACTTAAATAAGATGATGCTCATTAGAAAAAATTTCGGCTTGCATTATTTGAATACTCAAAACTGCTTTTCCCTAAGCAGAACTGAAAAAGCAAACAGGGATATATTTTATTTTCGTGTATATATCTGCACATACAAGCAGGGTTGTTTTTTTTTCTAACCACACTTTGTGCCTTTAGGAGAGCAAGAAATGCAGCTTGGACAACTGCAGATGTCTAAGAAACTCTTGCAATGCTTAAAGAGAAGGAAAGAAAGAAGTGAATTGTATTTGCTTAATGTCTACATATTTTATGCACGGGGTGCAAAAGCACATTAGCTGTAACCCCCACTTTGCATTGTTGATCTCAAAAAAAAAAAAAAATACAGAGAGAAGAATGAGACTTTCAGTGCAGCTGGGTCAGCCCGTACCATGGGACTCGTATCTGGCACTGGCATGGCCCAGCTGCACACAGCATCTCCTGCCAGTGTCACAGCCCAGCTGCTGCAAGCAAGGGCTATTGTGCAGTGGTCCCAGTCTCGAGCAGCACAGCCCTGTCCTGCCCCCCGCCACCTGGAACCACGCCTGCCTCAGAAAACTTCCTGCTCGCAGACTGGCACTGACTGGAACTTCGATGCTCCCAGAATTTATGGCCCCCAACACTCTGTATGCTTACAGCAGCACAAGAGGGGCTGGCCTGTCTGTGCCAGGCTCACCAGGGCAGAAATGCTTCCCCCAGCCCTCAAAAGAAACCCTTTGTGTTTTCCCCTGTACCCAGCCCTGACAGCTATCCTTCTCCATGGCCCACTGTCATAAAACAAGTTGCATCCTGAGAAAAAAATCACAAGGAGCTATTTCATATGATTTTTGGTTTTACCAGAATTGAGGCTGGGGTTCCCAAAACGCACCTATGAACATCACTGGATCGGCCTCTTAAGAAAGTATATCACCATAGCAAAATGAAAATGCCATTGTTTTTAATTTTTTGATGCCAGAAGTGAGAAGCAGGAGGTTGCAGAAAAGATTTTTGTCAGCAAGGAATTAAACAAACCAACAAAAACAACTCATAACAATAGTGCAGTAAGCTTCAAGACAACTCAAATATAATACATTTGATTCCAGACCTAGTCCTGCCAGGCAAATAGGAAAACTTGAAGCTATGTTGGGAAAGTCAGGTTTAAAAAACTGTGCTGGACTGTTCTGCCCACCCCACCAAGCCTTTTGGGTTTTTGCTGTAGTTTTCCATATTTTAAGGGAAAAGTTAGGAAGTTGTTATCCTGAACATTTACGTGAAAAGTAGCAATGCCTGAAGAAAACATACTTTGGTTTTGGTGTACAGACAAGTGAGTGAGACTCAAGGACCTATTTCTGAGAAAAATACTAGCAATATGTACTGCTCTAGCCCATCAGGTGATGGAAAAAACAGCAAGTGAGTTTAAGGAACTGCCACTGCCATGAAAATAATAAGATGTTGCAGACAGGGGAAAAGATGGGACAAGATAAAAGTACCAGGAGAACATGGTGCTTTCAGGACTGACTCCAAGTTTCTACACCTGCAAAACATTCTCATGGATTAACACTAACACACAGACTTTTACTTAGTATTTTAATAAAGAGCAAACAAACTCAAGAATAAGGGGAGAAATTAAAAATTACCAAGGCCTTGCCTTCTCAACTCTGCCCCAAAGACTTCAGGTCTAATTTAAGCATAGAAGACATTTAATGCATTGAGATGATTTCTTAACGGTGAACTATAATTTGGAGGAAAACCAACTACATTTGATTCTTCTGGAAAACGCCTATTCCCTTTTAAAATGGTTGCAAAAAGCACCTGTTTGGAGTGTGCAGACTCAGAATACTGCTTGTGTTTACAGCAGAAAAAGGTAACACATCAGTTCTTGCTGAGATGTCAGGAACTGTCAACTGACCTCACTGTTTCTGCACATGGAGGTATTTTCCAAAGAAAAACTTCAAAGACTTTTCAGATACTGAATGTGAGATATAGTTTTGGTGGGTTTCTTTTCCAGGAAGATCCAAATAATCTTTTTCTGGTTTTGTTCCTGAATTTTAAATGAGATCAGGAAAAAAATTAAATCAGTCATTTCTTCCCTTCCCACTGAAGACTTTTTTTTGAGTGTTCTCTGAAAAATGCTTATAATTAATCAAGTGTAGCCTTTCAACCAAACACTCCCTAGGATTAGGCCAGTATTTACAACTATACAGAGAAAATTTTGCAGTGCATGCAAATCCTTCACTAAACTGCTCAGCCTTCAGTAGGTTCAAGTAGTAACAGTCTTGAGGACTTGAAGAACTGTAAGGCTGAGCAGTTCTGTAAAAAAGAGCAAAAAGCCCCAACCAAACACATGATAAAACTCTTTAATCCAATTCTCATATTTTGTTTTTCTCTTGTTATACATGCGTGTTTTATACCATCCGGATTTTTTAATGCAGAGAAGTCTGAGAGCATGTTATTCCATACTTCTATTTCTTAATTCAGAATTTTTTTTTCTGCTTCTCAATGTTTTTCTGGGAATATGGGCTAAGGAGAGGAGAACTCTTTACATCCACGTGGAAATTGGACTCCAGTTTTGGTTTCTCCCATAATGGTTGGAATCAATGATAAGCTCAGTACAAACAACTGAGTTATTTTGGTGGAAACTTCAGAAAAAAAAAAAAAAAAAAAGAACTAGGCTATTGCTTCACTACAGAAATAGATCAGTGATGTGTGTTTATGCAGTGGCATTTTTCAACCATGAACTAATAAGAACATTCAGCTTGAATATTCCACAAATTCCTTAAGATCCTGCTGCCTCTTCCTGACACTAGCTCTTTGTTAAATTTAATGACTCCTTAAAAAAGAAAAGAGAAAATGACTGCACCACCTGCTAGCATGAGTGAAAGACACCTAGGTAGACCTGGTCAAAAAAAATATACTGGAAACTTACATGCATTCAGTGGGTTAATGAGAATTTTATTGAACACACGAAGGGAAAAAAAAAACCCAACCTGTTTAAAGACAAATTCCTGTATTCTCCTTATGATCATCCCAACCCCCACCCCAATCCGAAAATGTGATTTACCAGAAGGAGCTCACAATGCTGCTCTGGCTGAGAAAGTACACTGAGAACTTCACAGGAAGCCCAAAATAGCTTGAAAAGAGGAAATGGGTGGGGGTGAGGTTCTTTCTTCTGCTCACAAAGGACTTCGCCAGCCGATATAGATCAAGTAAAAACAGTCCTGACATGCGGAGCACACTTGGTGACAGTCCTCCCCTCTTTTCCCAGTCTGGTCTATTTTAAGATCACATCACAGGAAACTTGGCAGCTACATGTTTCCGAAAGTTGCCCCTGCCACTTCCACAAGTTCAAATCGTTTGTAAGGGCACAGCTCACAGCACAGAACATTCTGAGGGGACACAAAAGGTACTATCGAGCTACCGAAGGCAGGTCATTTAAAGAAAGAAGACAACAATTAAATGAAGCTGAGAACACCTTCACTTTTCTGTCCTGTATTACTGGTTTTTAAAGAAATATAACATTTACATGAGCCATCCAAGTGCTGGCAGTACTTGTGATGGATACTGTCTGTGTGTGTCTGTTCAAAAGTCCTCTGCACCAAGACATTCCGTTGTGTGGGCTGTGTCCCTGTCACTTCGTTAAGGACTTTCTCTCACCTTCTTATCATTTTTCCAGAACATTTTAACACTGTTAAATTGTTAAAATATTGTTAGTTGCAAATTTAAAAAGGACACGTGTGTATGTGTGTGTGATTTACACATGCAGACACAGAACCAGGGACAAAGAACAATACAGTTGTTTCATGTCAAACTTCAACTCTGATTCCCATTAAGCATTGAGTAGGAGGAATGTTAATGGCATGGTCTGGTTGGAGAAACTGAGGATAATTAGAATACTAACAAAAAATGCAAAAGCACATAAACATTGCCAGAGCCTTCACTCCACGTTATAAAACCATCCATATGTACAAAAGCAGCAATGGTAGATTTCTGAAACTAGGAAAACGAACAGCAATTATAACTAATAATAACCTCCTATGCCTCTATTATTTTATAACCATATTTTTTACAAATGGCAAAGTTTCCTGGTCCTCCTTTTTCAGAGAACTAAGTTTCTGAGTAAACAGAGCTAAAAAAATTGTTGCAAAAATATTCTGCAGAAGATATACTACTTAAGCTCAATGGGTTAAAAGAGCCAAATAGAGGTTTATCTCTATTTCTCAAAGTAATTTATTTCTGGATACAGGAAGAGCATTGTCATCCCCAAAAGTCGATTTTAAGATATCTGTAAATATAAAATACAGGTTCTGAAGTTTAGTCTGTACACTAACATGACTATTGGAACACCATAAATCTTGAGTGGCAATCAAAATCTATTAAAAAAAACCCCAAAACTAATTTTGAATGAAGAAAGAGAACAAGTCCTTGCTGCTTTATGATGAGTAAACCTACACACAAGATTTCAGGGAATTTAATGTGGTTGGTATTTTGTCTTTCAGTGACATCTGCTTCAAAAGGAAAGCCACCAGAGGACAGGAGTATTATATCTCCTCTTGCAAAGCTTGTTCACTGCTCCCATGCTGAATATCACTGCCCCCTCATGTGAGGGCTCTCTGCTCAGCTTCCACACACAGACAGATTAGCTTAAATTGCTGCAAATAACTCTCACTTGCTATTCTTGAGCCCTTTATTCCAGGCTACTCTATATTCTTAAACTGTACCTGAGTCACCTTCATGTCTTACCCTTGTTGCTCTGGGAAACTTGAGGTTTAGTAAACAGGTTAAACAAATGAAAAGATTAGTCAGTATTGTGCTTCAAATGGATGCAAGATGAGATTACACTAAAAGCAAGTATATTAACAGAATTAACAAAGAAATTTTTATAGACTCTAAATAGCATGTACTGCACAAAAAGAAACCACATGCAAGTTTTGTGCTTGAGCCTTCTTGACCTGGTATTGAAGACCATTACCAGCACTTCCAGCTTACTGGATAAAATGGGATCTTTGGTTGCCACACAGGCTAGATGACGTGGATGTTATGAGCTCCCTGTGACTGAAATGAAATAAATTGGAAGGAACTGAGATTAAAGTGTCCAATATTATTATTTATGGAAGACAGAAGAGCACAATGTACTTACATTTACTCCTCACCATGTGTTAATGTGTATTGCTACATCAAACAGCATGAAATTCAATATACTGAAGTACTCCTCACTAAACAAAAGAAGTACTAAGGCAAGTTAAAGCAAGCTCATTTAAGAATGAATACTGACATTTAAGAAGGGCTTGAGATAACACCTCTTCCTTCATTTTTCAGGTTTCCCTCCCCTCAAACAAACATGCTAGTGACGCTAGGGCATGACAAGCCACCACCAGTTCAAACTCAAAGCCTACCAGGGACAAAAACATTAGGTGGGAAGCAACATGATCCAACCAGTATGGCAATGGACAGGAAATCTACAGAGGCATGGAAGCAGTCCAGTCTCTTCTATTCTTCTCTGTACCTCTGTCACAGTAAGTCCAACCTTCACGCCTCCACTTTCCACTGGCCATGAGATAGGCCATAACAGTTACTTATCTTTAAAAGCACTTTATAGACACTAGAAAATTTTTAAACGAGAATTTTGTATTCCTATGTCCTAGAAATAACTCTTCACATGAGGAGGCTTTACAGGTTTAGTTTCTCTATGTTATATTGTCTCTCAGCATGAACATGTTCAGGTTCTGGTAATTACACCATCATCTCTATAGAGGGATCATCCATCATCCTGAACTGCTAACAACTCAGCATCCTCAAAACTGAGAATGGCAAAGGAAAGGATAGAATGATTTCTGCCCTGAAAAGTATCTGTTCTGAACAACAGAGAAAATACCTTGGATGTAAATCTGATCAAGCAGAACATAAACTGGCTAAGTTTTCAGGCTGAGGAACTGCAAACTGACAGGAAATGTTTTTTGCCAATAACTTAGCCCTCTTAACAGCTTTCTGCTGCAGTCCTTCAGCTGTGAGATAAGGTGACTATTACAATCACTCTTTACACATGCAGAACCCACACAGAGCTGAAGAAGGTTTTCAAATTCAGTGATACCAAAGAAAGGAAACCCCCACACTGACACCACTGCATGTAGCAGCACTGCTCCCACAAGTCGCTGTGGTGCCATACGCAGCCCACGCACATCGTGCGGCCCTAACTAATTAAGGTTTCAGTGGGTGATGCAGGCAAAGGCTAGGTTGAGTAATAGGCACAGCAAGACGAACCACAGCCCTGAGTACCAGCTGAAGGCACATGGAAAAGCCAAGGAAAAAAAATGGCTGTATCTACACAGTTGTAAAATCTGCCTTGTGGAGAAGCCATGAGTGTGATGCATTCCTAGCCTTCAATATACAATTCTCACTCCTTGTTTTTCTTTATTCCCATGCCGTGCAGAACACCATTTTATCTTCTGAGTTATCTGGACTGCCACTTTTTATTTCTTTTTTTTTTATGACATACAGTAATTTCATATAGTGGGCCACATTTTCAGAAGTTCTCAGCATCCAGAAATGTTGAGCTTTAAAAGAGTTCAGCATACACATTTTCTGAATATGTAATGACATATCTACACATCTGTCTTGTTCAAAAATCTAATCATGATAACCTCTCTGGAGATTAGATAAACACACACAATAAGAAGAGTTGCTGAATCCCCTCCCCCCATTAAAAGAGAAAAAAAATAAGTTTAAAACTATGTTCTAGTTTTTAATAACAACTAAAATTTAAACCCAAATCTCTCCTGGAACTCAAATCCCCCTTCATGGCAAGTGACAGTGAAATTCTTGCAGGATGCCACCAGCTCTGTATAACAACTTTTATGGTGCCTCTGACCTTTTGAGTCTCTTGGTTAGCTCAAGGCACAGTTACAGCCATGTACTCTACCAGTCTAGTGTTCACACATGTACACTTTTTAAAATAATAATTTTTCTGTAGCTTTTCAGAGATGCCCATCACTCTGTTTCCTGCTAGCTACTCAAGAAACAGTGGATCCCCATAATCTCTAAAAACTAGGCCACAGAGACTTTGGCACTGAGCTGATGCTCACTGGGGTGACGTCTTCTGCTCATTTACAAAAGTCAGAGTGTTCCAAAACCAAAGAATAGATCAGGATGGAACTGTGTACGCAGAGATATTGTGTCTACAGGTGAACATTAAAAGAAAAAATCCTAAAAAATCTGGCTATTTTTAATATATTGGAAATCAAAAAAGCAGCTCATCAGAGATATGTCTCACTGAAGTGAAGGATCTCTTCAGCAGCTAGGAAGGATTTGCCATGAAGAAAACAGCCACTGTGGTAAATGCAAAGGAATGTAGCATTTGCCCCACCAGCTCAGCCCCATGTGTGTTGGCAGGCTCAGCAGAGGGGCTGTCAGCTGGGTAGAGGTGCCTGGGGGCACCACTGAGAGAGGGGCAAAGGCAGGTCCTGGGGGACACCTGCATCAGGAGTTCTTGGAAGGGATGAGAAGGTGCTCCAGGCAACCTGGTGAGCTGGGACACACTGTTCTGAGCAGGGACTGAAATGGTGAAACGTGATGCCTGCAGACAAGGAGCGAAGAAGAAAATCTGGCAAGCTAGTATAGATACCACCGGCATTTCAGATAGGCGATGTCTGTCCACTCCTCTTTAGCCTCCCCTGTTTGGATTACAGGATGTCCGTCTCCTGCTGACGGAAAATGATTGGTGAAATTAGGGTCCTCACTGCAGGTTTCACAGCTGGAGGTTTTCCCTGCCATTTCCCCTCAAGTGCTATGGGTGGGGAGGGGAGCGTGTCAGTTCCGGCAGCTTTGGGGAGCTGGTTGGAAGCCTTCAAATGGGGTGAGATGAGGGGGCAGAGAAAAGGACTAAACCGCTTAGTGATGAAATATCTGCGTTTTAATCAAATTATTAAACAGTAAGAAGAATCTGATTTATGCTTATTTATTGCCAATAGGTGACGGCTCAGGGTCAGGCTCGCCCCCATCTGTCTCCCTGAGCCTGGAAAAGGGCTGGATGAGGAGGGAGCAGGCAGGCTGGACGCGGGAGCCCCGCGGTGGCGAGAGCCGCTCCCGGCCGGCGCCGGGGACACCTGCCGGGCACGGGCAGCGCCCCGCAGCCCCGGGGCCGGCTTTTTCTGGAAACATGACAGCCGGCCGCGGGGAGCCGGGAAAGGGAGGCGGCCGGGGGTGCCCGGCAGGACGCGGAGGCGCGACGTGGCGACGGTCGCTAAGGGAGTGACAACAGAGCGATCAACAGAGGGGCTGGGGCGCGGGGAGGCGCAGCCGGCTCGGACAGCCCCGTGTCCGCCGGCCCTGCCAGCCAGCTCCGCACGGAAATAGCCGTGCCCGGCCACTCCGCGCACGGGTTATTTTTGATCGGCCCGAGCAAGATAAAACTTGAATCGGGGGAGCGCGGCTGATTTACAGCCGCTCCGAGAGCTGCGTGCTTGGCTGCGGAGGAGCGGCCAGGCTTTCCAGCCTGCGCCCGAGCATCTCCCAGCGCCGGCACAGCGGAGTGCCGTCCCGCTGCCCGCCCGCACAGCAGCCCCGGCCGTGCCCAGAGCTGGCAGCGCTCTGCCCCACGGCCATGCCTCCATCCCACAGCCTGCAGAGCCAACACGGCTTGCCAGCCCTCTTACGAGAGGAGCAGATAGGCGTCTTGGGCCACAAAGTTGGCTGTGGGATTCCCATCCTCCCTCTTGCAAGTCAGCGCTGCATCCGCTCCAAAAGCTGCTGTGCCTCTTCGAATCTAAGCCTCTGTACCTGGGCACTGGGGATGTGCGACTAAGCCAGCTTGCTCAAGCTCATGCTGCCACACCGCACTTTAGAAAACAAGGAATACGTGGAATCCTCTCGTCAAAAAATTAACGTTCTGAACTGCAGCAAATGCCTTGACAATCAAAGTTATGTTCCAGCAAAGCACTAACAATAATCTCCTACACTGCTGTGGCAAGGCCCTGAGTGTGTTGCATATAATCTTTTTTTTTTTTTCCTTGCTGAAAAGAAGAGGAAAGAATTAGGCTCATTTACTAAGCTTCCATAACTGCAAAAGATTGGGTATCTTTAAAAAATAACAATATTTCAATGCAAATATAAACCTATCACAAGCTTCCTGAAGCACATGCAGCATAAAGGCAGTATCACTGCAGAGAAGGTATCTGCTTTCAAGGGGATTTGCATTCTCATTGAATGCTGGACCAGGTCCAGACCAGCCGGAGGATAACCACCCTCTAACCTCCCTGCGGAGACTTACAGAGACGAGACTGAAGCAGTATCATTTCTGACAGAAATCAAATCCTGGCTACTGCACTGCTGGGAACACTACAGACAGGAAGAAAAAAAAATAGGGAGGAATTGGAATTAAAACAATTCTGTGAAGCTTGTGTAGGTAATACCTTGTCAAAGGACCTGATATGGGAACACACTGCATATTTACTGAATGAATGCAGAAATGTCTCTTAGCATAAAATACAATTTTAACAAATGGAACATAAAATGTTAAAGCTGAACAGTTATAGAACATGGGCTCAGTTACATGTCTAGGTTAACCAAGCTAAATAATATAGCTAGTCAAATCATACGTGAAACCACAAAGAGCACTCAAAAAACACAATTTGTTCAAATTCTCTTCAGTTCATATCACAGCACTAGTGTTTCAGAAGACAGGATAATTCCTAGTGACGTCTCTCCAAAGATTCAAAAACAAGGGACCTTAATGGAAGCTTATGAATATTAGGATATTGCATTACGAGTGCTGGGCACATATTCAGTACCTTCCTTCTTGATGTACTGCACCCAGAGACATAGATAAGAAAATCCCAGGACAGACTGATGAGCAGCTTCCAGGTATTCCCTATCTTGCTGTACTCATTCTGATGTAGGGGTAGAAACCTTTGAGAAGCAACATGCAGCAAACTTAATCATAGAAATTGTAAGCAATTTTGGAGTGCCAGCAAAGCACAGGAGGCAGCACAGGAATGGGGGCAGCTACCACTCAGTTCTGCCAATCTGGCCAATAAATGAGCAATCTTCATATATTGTGTTCAGGGCCAGTAAGCTCTAAGACTGTCCCAAAAGAAGAAGCATCTGAATTGTATTAGACCTACAGGGACCCTTAGCTGTGGCTGGACTGTCTGTGAAAATATGTCTAGACTACAAGAAAATGTAATGTTTTAGAATGTCCTAGTTGGCTTGTTTAAGCTGTAATACTGGCAACCTAAATTATAGTTATGCCAAACCCAAAAGACAGACAGATAAAACCATTACAAAAACATTGAGTGCAATTTCTTTTTCAACTGATACCTAAATCTGTACTTCTTTAAGTCACAGTTTAAAATACTTCTCACTAGAATATTAGTTTTTCAGTTTTGTAGCAGAAATATTAACATTGGTCTGAAGAACAGAAACAGTCAGTAAAAGCAACAGGAAGGGCAAGAGAGCAAAGTCAAGAAAAATCCCTGAAACATTTTGAGAACCGTGGACATGCTGATAGCAATCAGAGAAGAACTGAGGAATGTGGTGTTTGCACCACCAAAAAAGTTGTGCCCTAGGAAGCCCACAGCATGGATTAGCAGAAGACCTGTGCCCTGACAGGGGGAGGATAGCAGTGAGGTTGCACCATGCTCTATGTACCCCTTCTTTTCCTGTTCACCCAAAAGGGATGATGACTGTAGCTTGGAAGACAGCCACAGCAGGCAAACCCAGGAAACAGCCTGGAAACTGAGATTCACCTAGGGTGAGGTAAGCAAGAGTAAGAGGTGAAAGGATGGACCCTAATAGTGTGGTTGATTGCTAAAGAGCAGGCCTACACAAAAAACAAGGCATCACAGACGAACAAATTAAACAACATGGTGAGAATTCAGTGGGTGTCCTCCAGGAACAAAACTGATACTGGCCATATCACATCTTGGGCACACATCCCTTAGCCCCCTTCTTAAAAGCATGAGGGCTGTGAGAGTGGGAATGAAAATTATAAGAAGCAAGTGTGGGACAAATCAGTTTTGTTTAAAACAGATACCACCTTCTCTTTCCATAACGTATCTCTGAGGGTTTTTTTGCATTAATTTTCTTGTGTTAACAAGTAACATGAGCTTCTCAAATAATCGTTAGAACCTCAGAGTTGAAACTTGCAGAAAACTGCGGAATATACAATAAAATCACAAGAACTAGCAGACAATACTGCAAACAATTTAACACACTAGCACGTAATAAGTGATGGAGAACCCCACTGCTGTTTATTTTACCTAGTTAATGATTTTTAAAGTACAATTTGCTCTATCAAAGTGTTTAAAGAATGTTTGCTTTAAAATACCTCACTTTATTTCCTGTTTTTAAATGTCCTCCTGGCACATTTAAATGAACTCCATGAAAACCTCCATCAGTACAAGTTAGACGAGGTTTAGGGTCTGATTGTATGTTAATTATTTACAAAGAGACATTTTGTGAAGAGACAGGGGAAGGAATATACAGTAATTGTGGCCTGCCTCTAAAAATGGGACAGATTTACCAGAGGGGACAGTACTTATAACATCAAGAGACCTGTCAGTGTTAGTGCTTTGCCATCACATGTCTGTGTGGGTTCTTTCTCTGCCTCCACATCCACAGAAATCTGGGGATGTCTGCCCAGGGAAGGCAGCTCTTCATCTGATACAGAATTCAGTAGCTAATGCAGTTTGTTATTACTTGAGCCAAACATTAGGAAAGGAAAAAAAAAAAAAAAAAAAAAAAGAAAGAAGAAGAAAAATAGATAGGAACAGGGCAATCTTATAGGAAAGAAAACCTGGAGCTTCTATAGATTAACAATTTCCTCACAGAATTAAAGCTGAGACTTACCTGAAAATAAATTGACTTTTATGCTGAAATGAATTGGTCCCACAGATTTGGGGGGGAGAGGGAGGTTGCAGAGGGTGAGTGTCACATCAATATAACTACAGCTGGGTACCCAGCTAATCTGCTAATGTAGTGCATATCCTCACAGTACAAACTAGCTCTAAGATCTGGTCTCTTGTTTCTGCACAAGAACATCTGGTTCATTTACAGGACTGAGTCCTACCTAAATGGTGTACAGCAGCACACCTGCAGTACAGACACCCCTACAGTTGTATAGAAGTTGTTCTGTGATGTTACACCTATTCCCATATGGGAATGCTCTGATAGTGGACAGAGAGAATCAATGAAATCAAATTGTCTCACATTATTTTCAAAAGAATTTGTTGCTGCAGAGTGCCTGCTTCCGAATGGTGGCTGCTCTTCAAGAACCAGTTGCTGTTTTCTGGGATTTATGACTGAAAGAATTAAAACCAAAGAAAACTAAAATAGATCACCAAAGGAGACTAATAGCTCCTTGGAGCTTTGCCATATTCTAGATCTTATTATGACAGAAAAATATTCTTAAGGTAATAGATATGGCTCTCTAAATTTAAGCATTTTTTACCAAAAAGTAAATTCTAATTCATTATACAAATATCCCCCATCACAAACAACAATCCATGCAAATGATAACTAGGTGATCATTTGCCTCATTTGTACATATGAGCAGCTGAAAATTTGGGCCACTGTAAATGTATGTGCATGCCACTGTTTTGCAAATGTAGGACTAATGCCCTGGAAACATTCAAATGCCCAATGGCATCAGTGGGAATTGAGGGATTTCAGCATTTGGCAGAACTGAGCCTTTTCTACATGTGGGTATAAACACATTTGCCTACACACAGAGAGATTTTGAAAAAAACGCAGATGGACAATAATTTCCTATTCATCTGGACATTCTCAGAGATTACATTCCTGACTATAGCTTTAACATTATAAATTAAGATTTGATACTTCCTTTAAACATAGTTCATTTATTTTCTAAGGATTCTGGATTGTGGTTCTCAGCAAATTAAGAAAACGTATTTCCAGCCAGCATACCAATCATAATATTAACTCTCTCACACTTGCCGATAACCTTTAAGGAAGCTTTACTATTTATATCACAGCCATGAAACATCCAAGAAGCACATTAATTAATAGTGATAATAAAAAATAAAGCCTTCAGTCACACGTTCCATTCAGTCACTTGCACCCATATATTTTTAAAATGAACAAAATACATTTGCAGTTTGACAGGGAATTATTTTAAGGCCCTAGTATCCCTTAGAATCTCTTCTCACGTCTTTAGATGTCTGCCTTTCGCTCGCACGGGCTGAAATGTCTAGACATCCAAATTAAGGAGTGACCAATCACTGACAGACTGATCTCTCTGCGTACAAGGTCAGCACTACAGAGGCACACACGCTCGCACACGCACACATGCTGGCAGCAGGCACCGCGCAGGAGACCTTTATTTGTGCACAAAAATATTGATGTTGCTAAGTGATACGCAGGCAGCCGCTGGTCCTAAGTCTTTGTGTTTGTTTGTTTATCGCTGTGACTTCTTTCCCAAGTAAACAATGCAACGGTGATGCCGAGATGGAAGGACCCGTCTAAATTAAAATTTATTATGTCTGCATGGCATCAACCTATTGCTTTTATTTTTTTTCCCTGATTTGGTTCTGTTAAGTCAGAAGGAAAAAATTTAGGAGGAACTTCAAAGCACACATGTCCCGAATGGTCCCAATCATCCTGCTTTTCTTTGGTTCAACAATAAAAACAATTTATTTGCAAAGGTCCCTCTGCATCTTAAGCTTACTGACACCACATTTAATGAATTTTTTTTATATTAAAATAAAGGTCCTGTATTAAATTCATATGTCTAGTCACTGGAATAAGGGGTAACCTGACAATAGTATCTCAGCACACCCACATAATAAGTGTGGGTAGAATTTCCTTATCTAAAAATTCGGTCCGGTCCCATTCAGTTCAGTCCCCCCAAAATTAATGAACACACACACACACACAACTTTTTTGAGTCAAACCTAATTTGAAAAATTCTCTTTTGTGGTACTGAGAGTAGGTTTTCAGAAGCACAGCTGTCCACAACAGGGGTCCTGTTCAGAGTTTTCAAAATAAGTTAGCTTTCTTGACTTAAATGGAGTCAGAGTATGGAGAAGCTGGGTTTCCTTAATCACTTCCCCTGGCTGGTTTTCAAGGTTTCTGGGGCATCCCAGCAGTGCTGCAGGCCCCCAGGCTTGTGAGCCCCTTGATCCAATGGATCTCCCAAGGGGAGGTGCCCAGGTGAGAACCTGGGGAGCTCTGCAAATGCAGGTCCCAGCCTTCACTGCACTACCTGCAAGCATGTTGGGAGGGAATTGGCCCAGTCTCCTCCTGGAAGTTTCCAGATTCCCAGAAATTTTTACAGTCAACATGGTAGACCATTAGATTGCAAATCCTTTTTTTTTCAACAGAAAAATATTTCACAGATCTTTGGCATAGTAGTGACGCCATTGAAGCCAGGCCACTCTCCCTCTCACCTACAGTAGTGCTACTGACACCTACAGAACTACACAGAACATATTATTAGGAAAACAGTGACTGTATTTTGACTATGGATTTATTTTAGCAGCAAGTTACAAAGATGACTATCAATGGCAACTGGCTGTGGGAAGCACACCTTGAGGAACACTTCAGAACTTCTTACACCCTACTAGAACAGCAAAAGCCTGCCCAGCAATATAAAGATGAAAATGAGCTGAGAACTAATGTAAAACACTAATTCAGGTAACTTGGTTTTGGTTTCACTCTAGGTTCCTCCAAGTCCTGTAATAAATCACAAGACAGTTATAAACTTCTGGGTTTAATCATTGTGCAGATACCAGCTCCTCACAAACTCTGTTTCTCCCTCTCCCAGTAAAGCAACAGCGAGTCTACAAACCCAGTATTCTGATGAGTGACTACATCTTGGATGTCTTGATACATAACCAGACCCAAAGCAGTGCTGCTCCAAACTATCTTCCATTCAGCCACCTAAACCAGACGTGGCAACCATCAGTTCAGCAGGGACAGGACAGCTCAGTCCCTTTCTCCCTACATGGATAATTTGCTGGATGAGTCACCAGTCCTTCTCTGTCCCAGTTTGTCCATACAATATTAATTCTAACAATACCTTCCAAGCAAAAAGCATTGCTTTAGATTCCATAGATCAAACCCCAGAAATGTCCTTGTTCTGTACACAAGCAATTCTTTGCCTTATTCCTGAGCTGCTTGCATGGCCAGCAGTGGGAGCAGACTGTTCCTTCAGGAATCACAAGGTAAATGTACTAATCCTTATTCACCCAATCAACACTTTCCATTAAAACATTATTTCTGAAGATGTGCTCTGGACAAGTACTTCAGTTGTGCGGTGACGAAAGAAGAGGGAAATGAGGACATAAATAAAACATGTTTTCATCAGAAAAGCTCTATGTTAATTAGAAATGTTCTTTTCTAAGAGACTTCCAGTTGTAGGAAGAATGAGATGCTGCAAAGAACAGGCACTACATCGAAGGACCTGACTTGCCTTAAAATACAATATAACCTCTCAGGCAGTCAACACACTGTAAAGAGCACATAATCACAAATGAACTTATTTATATTGCACTTCTTCCTCTTTTCTTAAAAAGTATTTTACATCTCACTAAAATTCTAATTGTCCTACTGAAAGTTCAAGCTTCTGATTTTGTGCAGAGGAGGAAGCTTATTCACAAATAAACCTTTCAGGATGGAAAAGTGACAAGGAAGAAAAGATCAAGTCAGACAAGTATAACTGGAAACTCAGATGTAAAGATTTCAAATATTTCAAAAGATGTCTTGATAGGTATATTCCCACCTCATTCCAAGCAAATAAGATTAGCATGTATTACTGAGAATTTTATGCCTCAGTAGAAGGCCCTAATTATATTTCACACTGCTCTGAAGATTCCTGTAATATACACACATCTTTAATGTGGAACTTTATACCCTATTTATAGCATATAGGCTCTTTTTGATATTATTACTTTTCTATGAAAGTTCCTTTGAAGTCAGGTAATTACCTTAAGCGAAATATTTAGCCTGTTGTGAGAACTGAACCATAAGATTTGTGTAGAACAAGTAAGTCATGTAGCTAAATATAAAGGTTTCCAAGCCACAAGTGGGGATGGAAACATTAATTATGAAGAAAAAGTCAAGCATGCATTTTAAAAGTAATTTAAAGTGAAAGCTGATAAATCTGTATGGTGCTACACCGTACTTCATTCATGTCCCTAAAAACTATTTGAGCTAAGCAGTAAAGAGAGAAAGCATTTTATTACTAGTTACTATCCTTAGTAAAGCCACAGACCTGGCCAGAATCAGGCTGTAACTGTGAAGAGCTCAGGAGGAGTTGCTAAGATGGCTAATAATGATCTGCAGAATTTTATCCCTAACCAGAAATGGTGCATTATTAAAGACTTGTAAATCTTGATTCTTCCATACTAGATGAACGTGTGTTTCTTTCTCTGCAAAGCTATGAATCTCTTTAGTAGGATAAATCATTGAATCAAATTACATATGGTTACCATATATCAATATACAAAGTTATGTCACTTTTGTATTGCATTTGATCTAGGACTGAACCATGACCATTTTTATTTGACAGCAGCGTTTTGAAGAGACATCACTTGTAGTGAGAAGTCACCAGCAGATTCCCTTCTTCACCTCCACAGGCACAGTTCCTTGAAAATACCTAAAAGTACAGGATGTTAAAAAACGATGCCATATGGGTTTGCAATTTGTCATGCAAACGTTGTCCCTCATAAGCAATGCATAGCCTAACACATGAACTCAAAACTTCAAGAGAGCCATACATACTGTGCATACACTCACACTCACAACACAAAAAGCCAGTCAGGCAATGCAGGACCACAAAACCAATTTATTATCATTTATTACAGGGGGAACAAATTCACCTAATCTGCTGCATCCAGACAGGTTTTCCCAATTGCATGCACTTCAGTAATCTGAGAATTAAAACCACTGTTTCTCTTATATTTTTGCCGCAGCAGAAGTCTAGCTTCATTTTAAGAATGCTTAATAAAACAAACACACATTAAAAACAGTCAGCAGGGAGTGCTGCAATTAGATGCTTGCACAGTGCTTCCCTCTGTGCCTACATGCAAGTAATTTTCATTTTATATGGACTTTCAGTATCTTCATCATGGTGCTGCATTAAGAGAGACCTCATCCCTTTTTTGTTCATGTGAGATGTAAATGTAAGGCCATTGATTGCTTATCATCATTAGTTTATAGAAGAAAATTACTTGTAAATTGGGTAAAAATATAAACCTCCCCACTCCACGTGGGATCTTGCTACATTCTAATTGAAGACACTGATACTGTGGTTTCATCCCCCAAAATTTAGGGCTGAATGACTATGACTAAAAAGAAGGGCAAGATATGGGTCCATAAGGATAGAAAATGCTGGAAGAAGCATTTAAGATGACAGAAGTATCTACACAGATCATATGAAATATTTTCCCTTACGGAATATAAAAATGCTATTGAGTATGTTGTTTTTCAGGGGGCAAGAGGGGAATGTTTAGACTAATAAGGGCAATCATAGGGAAGACAGGCATAGAATATCCTCTCAGTTAGTCAGATGCAAAATTCACCCTGATTGCTGCAGGATTCTCTATATAAAGCTGGAGTCTACTGAGTCTACAGAACGCTTCGTGTTCCCAGCGTAATTCCTTCCATCTGAGCAAACGACACTCAGCATTTCATAGGAGGCACTCTTCCATGGTGTAAAATTGGCTGCACATAACTTTGTTACAACATCTGCAATTCTCTGTATTCATAGTCTTCCTTCCCAGAGTAACCTGCTGAAGGGACTGCAGCACGTACATGAAAGAAACAGAACTGTCAGGAGGAAACTCTAGTAGGGAATAGGAGAAAGGCTCTGAACTGCAGGCTCACAGAAGAGTTGAGGGAAGGAGAGACCTCTGGAGGGCATCATTCAACCTGCCCCTGCTCAAGCAGGCCCACCCAGAGCCAATTGCTCACAGCTGTGTCTGGCTTCTTCTAGCCTTGCTGTGGCAAATGAGGGGCTCAGTTTGAGGGGAATAATTGCAGCTGTCTCACCTCACCCCAGAGACATTACAGGACACAGTCCTTTCCTAAACCACTCCCACAGTGTCTCTTTTATGAAAAGATCGACCTTTCTTTAAAGGCTTCCAGTCAGAGCCTGGTGGCATTTGACATCAGCTTTTCTGATGCCACAGTCTGACAAAGGAGAATTCCATTTTGTCAGAGCTTTGTTCCCAACTGCCGTTTCCTAGCCTGCAAACATAGCAAAATGTCTCTACCAGGATCAAGTATGCAAACAAACAAAAAAATGCTGCAAAAATATTCAGTGTGAAAGTAAGCCACACCCACCATCTAGGTCTGTCCAAATCCATCTTTTTAATGCATTTATACCCTCATGTTGCAGATTTATTGGTTTATTAATTGAAAATTTGGCTGTGAGAGCCTCTTGCACGTTCCTTACAGTCTTTATAAAGATATTCCTTGTGAATGCCTTGAGGTCACACTTAAAAACATGGTGTGAACTGTGCCAGACATGGAACTTGTGCAGGGGCCTGTGCATGCTGTGTGCCCCTCTGCGTGGAGCAGTGCTACAGCCTTCCCTTCCCTTCCCTTCCCTTCCCTTCCCTTCCCTTAGCAGCCACTGTGTCTCCTCTTGGCCATGGCTGATTCCCACGAGATGGCACGGCACAATTTAATCTGAGTTTAATCTGAGATTTCAAACGATGACTCCTTTACTGACGCAAAAGTCTACCAACACACTGCCTCTCTACACACCTCTCAATTCACTTCCCTCACCGAGTTCCTTTGCAATTTTCCCTGGATCAAAACATTACTGGTCTCTCCCTGCTGACAGCAGAGTACTTTGTTTGTTTAGAGCTCTTCTGCAAAACAAAGTTGCAGTAACTTGGAAATAAAGGTGGTTTCAGGTTGTGCGATCTACCTGAAACATCAGTCAGGCAGTGAAACATTGAAATGGTAAGGAGTTGATAATAAAAAGAAAAAAGACAAAAATGAAGAGTGTTGTTTTGGTTTGGTTTAAGGTTTTTCAGCTTTGATTCTTGGCAGTGCTACTAGTGCTTTGACTTAAATCAGTCTTGAAATTTTTAGTAGGAAATTTAAAATTGACTGAAATGGAAAATTAACACTGGCTCATCAGTACAGCCCCTCAGTTACACAAAATCTTCAATAAAAAGTTGGAAAAATAAGAATACAAAGACATTTCTTGTAGCCGTGCATGAAGTTGGAGAGAAAAACAACCTTTTGCCAAAAACTAAGATTTCCCCCTTCTTTTCAGTATCTGTATGGCTTCTACCACCTTTTCTGCCTGAGACAATATTTCAGCTGGCTATCTAGGAGCATTCTGCAGAGAAGCTCCCACACTGCTGGATGTGTCCCTGCCTGTCCATGGCTGTTCAGCAGCCAAGTGACAAGAGAGGCAGCAGCCTCCAGCAGCCATGGGAACAGCAATTTCTACAGACTAGAGGCTGAAATTTCAGAGGGAAATAATCCCAACTGTCATAGCCAGGTCAGAGAGCAGGGCCCCACTGGCTTGAGTTTTAAGGCAAAATGTTACCAGAGACATGTGTGGACCTGACTTTACCATCCTCTAAAGGGCCATAATAATGACATCCACATACCTGCAAGAGGTAATAAAACAAAGCAGGAATTTTGCCTGCACAAAATGTAAACATCAAAACAGATGGCGCAGTTATGTTAATCAGTTAATGTCTGCAGAGTGCTTTGAAGATGCAAAGCTGTGTAAAGGTACTAAATACTTACAGTCTTGTCTAGACATCATCAAGCTCATTTTTAGATTGCAACCTTTTCAGGCCAAACAGAGCCTCTCTGTATATGGTTGCATTGCTCCTTCCGTAGCAGGCTCCAGTCTTGGGATATTCCTTGCAATTCCTCTCTTGCAGGAGAGGAATAGCAGAGGAGCAGCTCCTGGAGATGTAAAGACCAAGCCAACAGCTCCTGCTAAAGCAGCATGAAGTAGCACAGCAGAGAGTAGGGCTGAGTATCATCAGGGAATCAGATGAAAGTCAAAATGTACTATACCAGATTTCACCAGAGAAACAGGTGAAGATTGAGGCTGTCACAACAGATAATCCCTTAAAAAACAGTTTGGCATGATGGTGAGAACTGTAAACTTGCACTAACAAGCCCTGATGAGAAAAATCCATCTTTGACAGAATAAACTATTTATGTAGACTTAACAGAGCTGTGAGAAGTGCAGAGGCAATCTTCATCACCCATAGACCAAGTATGGAATTTAACAAAGTGAGTTATGAACAATGAGATCACAGATTTTTTGGGAAAAGTCCATCTAAACCATTTCAAAATTCACACTTTTTATTTGCTCTAAGGAATGTGGAATGCAAATAAAATTAAACTCTAGGGGCTTATTCTGCAATAAGCAACCCTTCTGTGTCAGACTGCCTTGCAACCTAACCCAAACCTTACTATTCTTACATTAAGAAACCACAGATCTCAGAAACCTTTTCCACTCACATTTCCTCATCAGCTCAGACTTTAAATGAGGAAAGAAGTCTGGTGTTACACAAAAGGTGCAGACAGCTGAAACACGTAATCCTTATTCATACCCTAAAAATAGACCCTAACTGACCACCCAGTGCATATCCCGTGCTACTGAGCATGGAATTGAAGTTGGAGATTTCAGTTCAGCTTCTAGCTTGGGGCTAGGTGAGGAGCTGGCATGTGGAGCCAGCTTCCAATCCTTCTGAAACAACTCCCCTGACCCATTCTGAGGCAAAATGTACAAGATCCATGGGGGAATAGCATCTCTTTGCCTTGAACAGAAGCTCAGCTCTTGTCATGGGGCTTGGAGTCAGGATGGAAAAGACTAAAGGAAGAGAGATGTGTTTGTGTTTAGGAAATAGATTTTTTTTACCCTAAAAAATAAAACAAACCTTTTTTTTTTTTTAATCTCCAGATTGGGGGGAAAGATGGCTTTATTCTTGTCCACAATTTTAAACCATCCCCCAAAATCTACTTTCTTACTGTGCGGAGGTTACATGCCAGGGGTCTGCAATTAATTCACTATTCCCATAAACAGCTGTATAACAAAGGTCCTGTGCTGTAGACTCACTTGAACACTAATGACAGGTAAGGTTATTTTCCTGCTTTTGAGGTTTTTGTTTATTTCCCAGCCTCTTCAGTTGTTAAACATTAATTTCTAAGCAGAAGAAAAGCTTTATTATCATTATAGCTTTTATTCCTCAATTTGTTCTCAAATAATTTCTGTCACCTTCCCAAAACGAAAACTTTAATTGGAAATGGATTAAATTAATAAAAAAAAAGCTTGAGTCCTTTGTACTGGTAGAGCACATTAAAGAGCAATGACAACACCATACTAACTTCTTTCTTTCCAGGGAAAGCACTGCCTCTCCCTCTTTGTTTCAAACATCGTGTATATATAAGTCAAATTTTCAGTCTCATCTTAACTGGGTTACCAACTTTCCTTGCCCATAATTTTGCATATGCTCAGATAATTACGTCCTGAAATTTGCAAATACAATTACTTGCTGACACACTTTGTTATCTGAATGATAAAGTATTTGATTGTATCCAGTGAAAACAATATTAAGATGGGGAAGCAAACGTGTTTTAGCAAACCTAATGCATTAACTTAAGCTTCTGTTGTTTTATGGAAACATGATCCTCTAACAGCATGTCTACACCCTGTACAGAAGTATTGTCTGGAGACCTTACATTAAAAGCAGGAAAGCCAAATCACTGCATTACCACGTTTGCACTTGCCTAGTAAAAAATACAGCTACTCAGGAACAATCACCTATTCAGTTTTTTAAAACAGAGAAGTTGGCTTGCATAAAAATCATCAAGTTAATAATGGCATATTAATGGAGTCACAGGATAACTAACAAAAAGGTGCTGCCAAGTTAAACTAGTTTAGCATTCATATTGCATCTTGATATCTGTAGGTTCACTACATGTGATTAAACTTCTTGATTTCTCTCCCTTAGAAAAAATCTGCAAAAAGTATTAAATAAGAACTCCTGATCAGAAGAGCAACTGTCAAGATACTGAGCTACAGTTTAGCAGAACTAAGAGGTTTTGACTGAGTTTAGTTAGATTTGTCAGTAACCTCTGAAGCTACATTTGTTTCTCATTAGTTCAAATTTAGCAAACCTTCTATTATTAAAATTGAATTGAAAATACTTAAAATTGTACATTGGGTCTCTGAGAGGGCTGGCCCTGTCTCACCACAGTCTCACAAAGTTCTCGCTGGATTTCCTAGCACTCACCATAAATGCAAACAAGTAACTGGAAAATCCAGATGGGGTTCAACTGTATTTCAAGAACAGTTATGACATAAGATACAGAGCTCAGATGTGATGCTGGGGAGATTACACTCACTCATTTTGGTTAGCAGCTTACAGGAGAGACTGTGAAGTAGGGGTAAGCAGCCTGTCAATTACATTTAAAGACATTATTAAGAAAACACAATTTTTTTTTTAGTTACCACTGTACTTACAGGCTTTATCAGTAAGATCATGAAGAAAAAACTTTTTATTAACAATATTATTCTCAGCATTTGAACATACTGTTATCAATGGAAAAAACTACTTAGAGCCTGGAGTCATTTGTTTTAGGTCTTGAAAGTGGCACTGAATAAAAACAGCCAAACACAGTGAGAGATATTTAGAAAATTAATATTATATGGAATCAATCAACATAACATGAGTTACCACTTCAAGCTATTCAGAAATTGTGGCAGCACTTATATCAGGAGAGCTTAAATATTCTTTTTTCTTTAATTTTATCTAGTTTCAAAGCCTTCAGGGATCATATGCTTAAGCTTTTCTTTGCAATTGAGAGAGCTAGAAATTAGCCTTTTTTACAGCGAGACCAAAATTCTTAAGTATTTCTATAATAGCCTTGGAAGGCAGGTTTTGAAGAAAATGCAAATCAATGTGTGACTACAGAGGAGGACTGTAAGAGTTGGTAACTATAATCCAGTAATGACAATGAACCATATATTGGATATTAACTTCAGGAAGAATCAAACAGTGAAATTTCAGAGAAGTCTTGAACAGTGTCAGGCTCCAGCTGTAATCCAGAGTGTCAGCACCGTGCTGGCCAAGCCAGAGAGCCAGCATCATACAGGTGCATAGTCAGAGGACAGGCAGCCACTGGAAGCTGCTCAGTATTTACAGCTGCACTTGACACCAGGGTTAATATACAAGGGTCAACCTGACTGCTTTGTGCACCACAACCCCTCGGTAACTGTACTCAGTCATCCATAGCTGAATGCTCCAGCAGCTCAGGAGGAAGCCTACACTTCATCAGACCCCTTCACAGGACACATCCTACTTCACATCACACAGTCCTTGGCCACCAGGGACAAGCACAACACTTTTCCCCATGGGCTGCCAGGTGTTGCTCCTAAAACCAACCTGAACTCGTGTTTGTATTCCAGACTTTTGTTCCCACTGCAGCTATGCAGGATCAAAAGGTGTTTACTCCTTTGCCTTAGTAGGTTCTACACCACTTCAGGAAAATGTGCCAAGACCGCCAATCAGGGCTTTCATGTTGTTGTTAGAGCCTAAGGATGGATGACACAGTGTGTTTACAGCTCATGCAGCTCTGAACTCTCCAGTTCCCTGGGCAGAAGAAAGACAGCAACGATCACAGTCCTCTGATTACAGCTTGCATTTTGTTCAAACGTTCAAATCTTTGCAACATTTTTGTAGTATTCTATACGTTTTGACCAAAAGCTGCTCCAGAGTGTAGGCAAAAACAGTTGAGAAAATATTAAGTCTCTCCTTATGCAGTGAGAATAAAAATAAGAAAATACAGGCTGCATTCAATATAATAAATGTCTAAGAAATTCCTCTTCGAGTTGATACTTTGACTCTACTAACTACATTCACAGAAGACAAATTATTTTGGCATATAAAGATAAAAAATTGTGTCAACTCAAGTTAATGTTGTACCACAATTATCAGAAAATGCTATTTTGACCTTTAAAAAAATACAGTATTTTCAGCCTTTCACTCACTCTTAATTCTAAGTGCTGTACAACAGTTATTGCAAGTTAGACAAATATTTTTATTTTGCAGACAAGGAAATAGGACAAAATTTTTAAGTGACTTCTCCATTTCAGACCTGAAGAAAATTTCAGAAGACCCTATCCTGTGACTTGCATTATCCATTAATCAACATTCCTGACAGAGTATGTAAGTATTAACTATCACCCCTATAAATGTTGACATTATAACTACTGAATGGCTACACAAGCTGAATAAATTGCAGTAAACTAATCTCTTACTGGGCTGCTTTCCTGTTGGGTCAGTGTTACAGTCTAGGTTACCAAACAGCTGTAGGAGAACTGTCACAAGGAAGTGGGCAAGAACATGTGGCCGGAGGTAGAGAGCAAGACCAAGTGCAGACAGAGATAAAATTAGACACAGGGAGCAGACAGTGATCTAACAAAGTCCTCTGGTTTAGCCACGGGGTGCTGTAGGGGTTTTTTAATTCAGGTATAAAAACATAGAAATATGGGGCTGAAGAATTCACGTATTAACTAGCCCGACCCTCCTACTCCAAGGTAAGGACAAGCACATGCATATTGCCCATGGCTGATGATTGTCTAAGCTGTTCTCACCTCTTGTGAGAATACTGCATTGAGTAACCCTCAGGTAGCCACTGATGATGTTTTATCATCTCAGTAATGGAAAGATCGTATAGACTTTTAGCCTAAATCAGCTCTGTGGCACATTAAATTGATTTCTTTGCTTCCTCTGGAAATTATGGCAAACCATTGATTACTGACACTTAAATACTGATATTTTTCATATCAAAGGCTTACATCCTTTCTGGACTCCTTCTTTCCAGTCTTTTCTCTGTGGTTACCTATTTGAAATCACATATAATTCAGAACTTTCTCCACTTCAGTTTTGTCTCTTGAAGGGAGGGAACTAAAACCAAACACAGCATCCCACTGATGATGATCACTACCAAACATGGCAGCAAAAGACTTCCATTGTCTGACAGATGATTTATCCCTACATGCAACAGTAAACGCTGAGTGAATTCCAACAATATATTTTTATGTGGAGAATAAAATTAAACATGATACAAGGAAAGTCCCTGCTCTACTTTTGAAACAACATAATTACACACACATTCTCACACACATTATAATCTGGCTAGCTGCCTGTATGACCTACAAATTTCATTTCTTGTTAGGTACTTTTATTTATTCAACATTCTTCATTGTTCAGAAATGCTGTGTGCCATGACCTTGTCACTACAGTCAGGAGACTGAGTAGGAACATCCCAGATGAGACAAAAGTTGCACCTGTCAGTAACTGCAAGGAATGTCCTTTCAGACGTGGCCTCTCCAGCCACTTCAGAGGAAAGAAATGAAAAAAGAGAGCAAGGCACCCAGCAGCAAGGATTCCAGTGAGCAGAAAAGATGTGGGCCAAGTGCCAAAGGTTCACTGCTGCCTTGAGCTAACATAAGCAGGTGTTTGGGAGCAGGTCTTTCTATTTCCATAGGGCTTCCCATATTGCACACTACCAGTGGTCAGAGAGACTTGCATACACAGGTTTTTTTGCCAACTTCATCTCCTTCTTTCAAAGATGAACCTGAAGTACTGAGAACTGCAAGCTGCAAGAAAAATGGGAATCTGGAGAAGTGTCTGCTTAAACTACTGGGTATGTGGACTGATCAGCACTGGCTCTAATGCTCTTTGCTTTTTTCCAAATTATTTTTCAGCCAAGTAAGTTCCCGGAAATGCTTGACTGTAGTGGAAAACACCTGCATTTGCACAGCTCAGGACAGGAAAGAGTGACTGAACAGCTCAAGCTGAAGTCACCACCACTGACTCAAATGTGGAACCCGTCTTCAGTCCCTTTGGCCAGGCCTGAGAAATCCCAAAGAAAATCAAGAAATCAGTTCAAACAAAGCTATTTTTATATCTTAAGAACCTGCAGATCCATTCATATTGATTATCTGAATATTGCAAACTACATATTTTTTCATGAAATGCTACACATGTTGGCCTTCACTCAAATTGCTTCCCATACCTCATCACAGCACAAGCTATCTAGAATGTTTTTGCAAATCAAGGCAATGGATTTCCTTTAATTTCGGCCAGCAGCTGTTGAAGCAGACCAATAAACAACAACAGTGGAGTTCCCACTGAGCTCCAAAAAAAGGCTGTAAATACATTTAACAACCTGAATAACCTGTGTTTATGTGAATAAACACATCTTCTGCCTTTAAACACCACTGAATACCTTTCAGAGAGTGTTCTTGTTACGTGTGTATTTGAAGAGAAGAAAGTCTTTAAAGGACATAACTGAAATGCCTCTTTTTCCAACGGACATATCCACACTCCGTGCTGCATTGCATCTCCCAGATGAATCAGCAATCCACAAATACCATCAGCTAACCAACTTTCTGAAAATGAATTCAGTAATCAGTCTGATTAATTTAACATTTACGTATTTTAACATGGAAACTAACTTGGGGAATACGTGACAACTGGTGGAAGTCACAGAAGCCTGTAATTGTGTCTTGGTTGGCTTAAGATATTTTCATAACACTCTCACTGTTAGTACTTTAACTCAGATGTCTGAGTAGCGTGTGGTGTTTGACACATTGCTGGCTATGGCACTGAGCTGAGGTTTCAAGGGTCCCACTCATGTGGACTCACACCACAGCTAGCCACCACAACTCTTTGTGCCACCACCCCACAAAACACATCGTTGAGTTGGTCCAGAATAATGATATCCAGCATGTTTTTTCCCATAGAGTTGTTTTTCCAGACAGATCTCTCCAGCCACGACTCAGCAGTTCAGCCTTGCCAGCAGCCCTACTGCCAAAACCTCAGTGGTGGCAGGCAGATGCAGACCCAGAAGGCTCTTGTGCTGGCTGCACCAAGGAAGCCACTGTCTTACTGAGTTACACTCTCAGGAGGCAGCAACCTTAAAACTCCCCTTGAGCTTAGCTAAGAGATGCCACCACAGTAGCATATATAACGTGCTGAAGCAGCTTCCAAATCAAAAAAACACACAAATAAAAAAAGAGACAGAAATATCAATCTGAAATATTTAAAAAGAATGAAACTTGAGTTAAAACTAAATTGTGTTTCTTTATATAGCATTGCGGTACCTGGTGCTTCACCAAATCTGCAATTCATCCAAGAAGCACTGAATATGTATAAAATGAAACCAGTTATAGTCTTTGCCATCTTTACTAAAAATGATGGGCTTCAGGAAACCATAACCCACTGCTTAGAAGAGTCCTTGAGGAGACATCTCCAACCAAGAGATGCAAGCCAAGAGAACTGGTGATGCAAGCCCCAGTGCCTCAGTGCAAGCCCCTGAGACCAGTCTATCGCAAAGTCTGGTTAAATTAAATCAAAGCCAAACGTTCCCTGTTGCTGGTGCAGAATGTCTCACATTCATCCCAACTGACAACTGTGCCTTAGATTAAATCTCTGAAAAAACAGGATATGCTGGGGAAGAGCTAGTGTACATCTGCCTGCCATTTCAACTCCACCTCCAGCTGGGGTAAGCAGGAGTCCCTGGGAAGGTATTAACACTGTACTCCAGCCAGGTACTCCATCCCACCAAGGATACAGAAGAAGTGACTAACAAAGGAGACATCTGTTTATGCAGTGTGGAGTGTCACTGGGAAGATCACAGTTTTGGCTATGCACAAATCCACTTTATAGTGTAAGATTGCAGATCTTGGTATGGTGCTGGACTCGGGGCAGGGTGAAAGTCAGTGGTTGGACCAGGTGAGAGATGCTGGCATTAGTAGTCAGGCAGTTAGTGAGAAAATCACTTTGCTTTCTCTGTTTCCTTCCCTCACTCTGTTCCTCATCTTGGATTTTTGCTTTTGTTTTGCTTTATTTTTTTCACTTCAAACATTGAAGACTTTTGTGCAGCTGTTCAGCACTCAGGTTGCCTGGCCATTTTATGACTTGCTTTCTGTTCTACCTTGACTTCTTTCACAGTTTTTACTAGTGCACAGCACTCTAATCTCCAGAGAATTTCTGTCCCTGTTTCTAGTTGCAGTGCATGTAAAAGGTGCTAAGCTTTCGATATGAACAATAAATCACTAACAAACCCAGAAAGAAGAATTTTAAAATGTTTTTCCTTTAAGCAGAAATTACATGACTCAAGGGGGAATGGAGGAGAAGCAAAGGCTGATCACAGGCTTACAAAATCCCCTTCCAAAACAGAGAGCACTTACCTGAGTAAGGAAAACTGCTTCTCCCAGCTTAAAAAGAAAACACTCGACCTTGGGCCTCCCCAAGCAACTGTCAGGCTACAAAGGTGTATCTGCTCACCTCTGCTGATGCCTGTGCCTGCTCAAATTGGAAACTCCACCAAGCAAGAACAAGACACACAATTTGGGGCAAGCAGTGACTCCCCATGTGAGGCTCTGCTGGGATATGCAGTAGGTCCAAGGAACTAGGAATAACCTGATTCATCTCCAGTTCCACCTCCATCTAGGAAAAGATCTTCAGGTAGGCACTGCACTGCAGCTCTTGTGTTTCCTCGGTTTTCCTAAGAGCTTTCTGTAGGTTCAACTACCCTTGACTCCAACCCAATCCACAGAAAGCACATGGTAATGAACTACAGCAGAACACCTTGTTCCATTGTAAATGTTTAACGTAGTCAGAAAACACCATGCAAAGAGTAATGAACCATGCAGCCACTACTGTTACATTGCAACTGAGAAAAGATAGCTGGAAAGAAAATATTTTACTACAGTTTGATAAAGGCCATGAGAAATGCCTTAAAACAGGGCAGCATGATTTGAAATGGTATTTGTGCAGCAACTAACACTATTTTCAATGCAAGTGAGTGGAAATACAACCATGCTCAGCTGCAAAAAAAAAGTAATGTGCTTTGCTCCTGTGAGAAAACCTTCAAGCAAATGCTTTGTACACTAGCAGGGAAGTCCTTTGGTTCTGCTTCAGTCAAAGGAAAAAGTCAATTCTACACTGTGAAACAGCTCAAATTAATGCTCCTAAAGCACTGACAGAAGGAAACATGGGGGAAAAAAAAGAGTTTGTGACAGTTTCTTGATTTTATTAGCTTAGGCATTCAGCTTCTGGAAAAGATGTACAAATTACTATCTACAGTGACATTACCTCAGCTACATATTTGTTAGAGAGGCTGAGCAGCAGAGTCTGGGAAAAGTGCGAACTATTTCTCAAAGTAACCTCTTGTCCGTCTGGCACATTTCAGGGGACAGAACGTCTGGGTCACATAGGAAAGAAGCTGGAGTCTCTGTGAACCTTGAAAGAGCCATGTTGCAAGCTGCATGAACTGCTTCAAATGAGGCGGCTGTGGGGGGAGGGGGAGTGCCACTCTAAATGTCTCACAAAAGCAATTAAAATACTGTAAAGCTTCTAGAATAGGAGACTCAGCATTGCCAACCCTTGAAATTTTATTGCAAGTCTCATGATGCTCTATTTAAAGTAATAACTTTTGAAAACAACTGATTACCTTGCAATCAGCTGACATTAAAGAAGGCCTCCAGCAGAGCTTCTACAGAAGAGCCTAAAAAGCCTGAGTAGGCTACAAAGCCTCAAGAAAATAACCTGTTTATTAAAGGCTCATAATCTTTAAGCTGATCATGATTTTTACAGACTGGCTCATGACTTTAACAATTTGTGTAAGCCATATTAGAGAGGTGAAAAAGCCCCAACAAACCCTGTCTAAAAACTAAGCCTAAATGAATTCCTCAACAGCATACGAAAATTGGCAGCAAGAATGGAAAGCTATCTCCACATTGGCTTGCCTTTGAAAGTCTCTCAACTGAACAAAAGAACATAAATCTCATACTTCTCTAAATCAAAGGATAATAATTAAAATCAGCAGAACTCCAGAACTACATTAGTTTATGGAGCCATTCCCAGAAGGAAAGGTAATAAAAAGTGGAAGAGAATCTCTGGCTTGTTGATTCCAGCACGATAGCTGGAGCCTGGCAGTCAGCTGCAAAATAGGTGCAGCAACTTCAGAAACAGGAGATGTGGGAGCTGGTAGAAAACAGATGGATGGTTTGCCTACTATGCCAGAGAAGGTTATTTTTTGCTGCTTCTACTTCCATCCACACAAATTATAATATACATCCTGTGGATGTTGACTGTGAGGGAAGTGGGGCGAGAGGATCAGGCTGCGGCCACAGCAGTGGGAGAGAACTATCAACACTCATCAAAGGAGCCTGGATGGGAAAAAAAACAGTCTTCAAGTAGGCCAGATCAAGATAACAGAGATGCAACGCCACGAATAAACTATCACTTCCACCTTTGCTACATTTATCTCTTCCTTCATCATTATTTCTCCACTCCCCCCACCACTCCTTCAGATTTCCAAGTAAGACAGAACATCGAGATGTGCACTTTAATTTAAAAGGGAAGGCAAAGAGGAAGACACAAAGAGATTAAAGAAATCAGACTTACTCCTCGCTTGAAAGTTTTGTTTTTACAAAAGGGAGGAGGCTGGTCTGATTTAAGTCAACAGTGTTTTGTCAGGGTATCATTGCCGCAAGCACTGGAGCACCTCTAGCCAAGAGCAGCTGAGCCTGCTGGCGAGAGCCACAGCAGAGATGGGAGCAAGCAGGGCAGGGAAGTTCTTCCCATCCAGCTCATTTGGCACATCACCACGGAAGAATAAGAACGGTGCTTTTCCCGCAGGAAAAGGGTCTGTTTATCTCTATTAGACACAGATAGGTATATCCTTTTCATAGTCCTCATCTCTGTAAAGCTGCTATCATGCCAAAAAACCACTAACAATAAAAAGTATACTTTTTTCTAAGATGGAAGTTAAAAATAGTTACAATCATACAAAGAATTCCTGGCAACTCTCAATGCCTGTTAGGTCTATCCCTGCTTAACTTGCTGCATGGAAATAATTTAGAGGTGGAAAGCCAGCCAGGCAACTCACAGGATACTTGCAGTCCATATTTTGCTAGATTCTGGTCAATGTCTTATTTCCCATTTGTTTTTAATATACCCATGACTCCTTTCAGACCAGCTAAGCTCTGCATCTCTTTTGTTCATTCAGTTTAAAATCTGTTCCAGACATACCAGAAAAAAACAAACAGAAAAAAACCTGGGGAATGGAGGACAGCTGCCATTAAAACTGCATTAAGTTTTCCCAAAGCCAATTTCCCTGGCCCAACACACCTCTAGATAACGACCACAAAGCAGAAAGTTAGCAAGCCTGGTCTTCCTCATTCACGTGACCGTACATTTAAATGGCTAAAAAGAAATACTGGTGTTGTCCTTAAGAAGAGCCCATGGACATGTGTCAGCCCCGCACCCAACAGAGAATCCAGCTTCAGCAGGGAGAAGAGACTAGGAAGGAGCAGTGGTGTCTAGTCCAACCTTTCATCCACCTGTCCTGTGGTGAGCAAACCAGTGGCTCAAGTTGAGAAGGGCTTGTGCCCCAACAAAACCTGTGTGAGGCAACTACTGCCTTGTACTGGTGTTGATAACCACTCCTGAAGCTCTGGCAGATGTTTTTACTTTGGGCCATCCTTGTCACAGGTCCTGCCCCCCCACCCTCTGATAGCTGAGCTGGTCAGGGCTGGAGGGAAGGATGCAGTTTTCCAGGAGGTTTCCAGCAGCAGCTTCTGCAGGGCTGGCAGTTGCTCTGCCCCAGCTGCAGAGATGAGTCCTGCTGTTCAAGCACAGCTTAGCAAGGCTTTTGAAAGATGTTTTTGCTTCACTAGCAACTGTTTGAGTCAGTCACTGATCAGGCACAGAGAACTTTCCACTGTGGAGACACCAGATAAATTATTAGTTTACTGGACTCTGTAACTATTTGGAAGAAGTGGGATGGTGCCAGGCCCAAGCTCCGAAGTCAGGCATAGTGTATGCTCATGCAATAACACTGTATAGACTGATAAATCACTGCATGGAATCCATTTATATGTGCCTGCTGAGATACATACTACCAGGTCAAGGCCTTGCAGAAATGTAAATATTTAACAGGAAAACAGGGGTAAGATTGTGCCTGTATCAAAATATTTTCAACTGAGGCCTTTACATAAAACTTAGGCCAAATAAATGCTACTCCCTGCTTTACAGAACCTGCATTCTGTTGGTGATTAGTATTTGTTAACTGAAAGACTCCATGTGCTATTTGAAGCTGACAGTTACCAACAACTCCATATACACAACACTCCTCCCTCTTTAATATTTCTTGAAGAGTCCCAGCTCTGTCCTGTGCTACAAAAGAGTGAAGATGAGGCAGATGTAGGAAGGAACACGGCGTCATCACAGACAGTACATGCAGACATGTCATGCCCTACCAAGAACTGATAAGGCCAAAAGCAATTTTCATGTAAGTAGCTCAATACTACAGATAAAAATACACAAACACATGCATTGCATAAAAATTTCAAAGACTGTGTGTAGTTAGATATGAAATCAAATTAATAGCCAACATGATATTGTGTAAGCATAATTATCAAGATGATGGGATGTATTAAGATAATTTAAGGAATAGTAACAGGTTCGTAAATCTTGCCAGATATATTTATCAGATTGGAATATTTTGAAAACCTCACCAAACAAGCTCTGACTTTAGAAAGAGGAAGATTAGACTCTGCTGTTGCACATCTCCTACAAAAACAAAACAGAAAGGTCAAAGCAGTGTGCCTGACATAAATTGCACTTGGAAATTTCATTACAGATTGGCATGCACTCTATTCACAGCATCATCTAAAGTTACCTTCAGCCAGGAAACGAAAGATAAAAGCTTCCTCAATATTCAAGAAGTATAAAAAAAGGAAAACAGTATTTCAAGTGTAAAGCTGTCCAAAATGCTTAGTAAAATATATTCCATCTATGAAAATTAGGCTGTAGTCAAAGGAATATTTAAGGACTATTCTACTTCCTAGCCTTCCCACAGGACCCAGCCATGCTTCCCAGGCACAGATCATGTCCTAACTCAGCACACAGCTTTAGCTCTAATAACACAACTGCAACTCCCTTTAGCCTGAGCTACACAGACAAAATTAAGAATGCCATAACTTAAGATTTAACAGTATCAAATTAATTCTTTAGGATAATTGTAACTGTATATGATATAAGATTCAATTTTGCCCATAAAGTACCAAAGGAATTTTAGTGTACCTTGGGCAATAATTAAATTACCTAGTAAGAAGAGAGCTTATGTCATATATAGTTTTGGTTAACATCCACACATACCATACTAGGACCTCTCTTATGCAAGAGATTTTATTCCATTCCATGCTATGCTGTCAACAAAAATGTTTCAAGGCTTATTGTTTACAACATTTTAAGCCAAAAATAACTAAGTGCGTCATAGTTGCTACAGAATCATGGAAGTTAGGAGGAATATCTACACCTATGCTTTTCACCTCTAACAAAGCTGAAGAATGTGCCCTCTTCTGTGCTGATTAATGTGAAACAATAGGATGTCCATAACATCTTAGGTAAAACTTCTGCAGTCAGGGTTAGGGACTTTCTCTTGACTTAATTCTTTGAATCAATTTTATTTCCAAGTACTTTTGTTCATCTAAGATATTCAACAGTTCAGTAATAATTTTCAAAGCAATCCTCTGTGCAATAGCTTGAGTCAGGTGTTTCACATGGCTTTAAAGAGTTGCCTAATTTGAAATTTGGCTACATCATTTAACAGACCACCAACTCTAGCTGAAAGGTGGAACTCTCTTCCAGGTTCTGCGAATTCCCCCCGCCCTTCCTCAGCTTCACAGATTCAAAACAGATGCCTTTCCATATGTTGTGAGGATTAGTATTTGTTTGCTATTTTGGGCATGAAAAATACCATAAAGCATGTGTCTTTATTCTAGGTTCACAGAGCCGTACCATTCTGGGACTCTGCAATCTCTACAAAGCCTGACACTGGGAAATCTGCAACTTGATCAAATCTAAACTAAAACAAGGCTTACCAGGCCTTGAGAAATACTACTGACTACTTTCATGAAAGGAAACACTTTTCCCTGCAATATGCAGATGACTGTAGAATTGGCTGCTGAAGGCTGCTGAGGGTAAGAATTTCACAAAGTGTATGATGACATCTGTACAGATCAAAAGTTTGTCCAGAGTTGCAACAGTTAAAAATTCAGCAAGAATATTAAGTGTCGGACTTCTGGGTTTAAGCCAATCATGATGAGAAATCAAGCTGAAGCTCAATATGGAGTAGTTGTTTTGGGTTTTTTTCTTTCTTTTTTTTCTTTGTTTTTTTTTTTTTTCCTTAAACATCCCTCTAAAACAGTAATGATTCACTTATGGACAATTAAGTCAGATTTTCATTAGGGGGGATTTTCATTCCCATCCAGCTGTTTTATTGAGCCAAGGGTGTTCCAGAAAGAACATTCATGTCTGTAAGACCAATGCAGGATCAGTCCCAGCCATACTGAAGGAAAGTAGGACAAGTGCTCCATCACCTCTCCAGCAACAGGACGAGCTCTCAGTGGAAGCGTGACACCCTGTGGCTCTGGCACCCAAGAATCCAAGAAGGAGGCTCCCACTAAACTCAGACTGGGAAAAGGTGGAGCACACCACATGTATCATGCTGGGCTGTCAGGGCATATCATCTCCTGCTCAGCATAAGCCCTTTGGTGCCTATGGTGCAATTGGAGGGAAAGGGTGGGCCAGCTCACGCACAGAGACAAGCCCTGAGCTGAGCTCTCTGTGCCTTATGGTACCTAAGGCACCAGAGCTTGAGAAGGGCAGTGCACTAACACCCATGCTCTTCTGCAAGGAGTCAGCCCAATGGCCACCAGGCCAGACATAGCTCAGTGCCGATGACAAATGATGGCATTGCTGAAATAATCTGGAAAAGATGTCAAACCAGAAGGGGCTCCGCAGGGGGAAAAAGCTCTATTATTCCTTATTCCTCTTAATCTGCCACACAGGTAGTTGAGGTTGACTATTTGAGTGCAGGACTCCAGTGTTCCTTATCCATATTCACCCTGCCTGATTGCATAACATCTCCTCCTGCATCCTCTGACTCTACCATGTGCTGAAATCCCCATCTTTTGTCTTTCTTTATGTGCTTACGAAAGAGCTGTACAGAAGCAGTGTGCTAAATGATTTACATGACTCACCGTGGATGAAGAGGAATTTGCAAGTAAAAAAGTATCATTGAGCTAGACAGATGGCTGTACTGCAGGGGTTATGGCTAAGGAAGAGGCAGCGGAGACTGATCAGAAAAGGGAGGTCCAGACCAACAAATTGCCAAGCACAGGTTTGGCAAGGACTGCTAGACTAGGGCAAGATTTATGTAGGAGGCCATCCAGGTAATTTTAAGGCTGGATCCCTAGGCAAACACGTAGGCAAAGGACTGGAGAGGCTGCTTGTTAGATAAGGGTTAAGTATGCCAGTTTTGCCAGTATGCAAAGTCTGATGAATAAGCCTTGTTGCAGAGAGGGCTGCTAGCAAAATCTCTTTTCTCCAGCTGTGTAAGCCCTGCAGTCTCTGAGAAGACATAAGATGAACATTAAAAGAGAGGAAGAGTGCAAGGAAACCATCGAGCGATATAGGTCAGAAGAATACCCTACCCTCATCACTGCCAAGTTTCTGCAGACACAACAGCAAGGGAGACTTCTGAGAAGGATCCTGTAGTGCCCAGAGGATGTGCCCCCAAAAAGGGGCTTCTAAAAAAGAGCATTGGTGCTGAAAGGACAAAGCTAAGGGAAGTTTGCTCATGTCACTCTTCTAATCCTTCCACCAATTCCTCTTCCTCCCTAACAAAACTCTAGCACATAAATTGCTTGCTTTTGCTTTCAAGACCTATTCATTTCCTACCTATCACATCTCATTTCTCACTGAAATATCAGCTCCTGTCTCTGATCAACCAGTGATGCCAACATTCATCACCAACTTCAGTGACAAGCTGGGACAACAATCTTTGCAGGAGCATTTGCCATGGATATGAGCAAGACTGTGTTTGTCAGGGCAAGAGAAAAGTACACAGCAGTAGTTGAAACATGAAAGTGAATTTTAGTTAGATGAGAAGGTGGATAGAAACAGAAGATGTTTTGAGAAAATTCTAATTTGTCTGAGACTCTTCTCAGACTCTTCCTGCAGCTGAAATTCCACATACTCTCTTCCAAAATCAAAACAAGGTTGTGTTCTGAGATTCTCATTACTTTTGCAGTCTTTCCTTGCTTTTGCCTTAATGCAAAAAAAATTCTATTGTTTTCTAAAGGAAGACTCAGCTACCCAAACAAGTATAATGGAAGGTAGTAAAACAATCATATAGAAAAAAACAAGATAATCCAAAATCTTAACAGAGACAGTAAAATTACTACAGTAAATGCAGGACTGGATGAGCGATGGACACATTGCATTGAAACAAACATCAGAAGACTTGCAACTTTGAACTAAATTTCAGGTTTAAGTCCCAGCTTGAGTTGGAACTCGGCAAATGCTTGAGACATCCAGAGAATATTTAATGTGAAAAAAGACAGATGTCAAGTACACTGCTGTAGCACTCTGTAAGGACTAAGTATTAATCTATCCTTTTGCCAAAACGTTCTAATTTACACTAAGAAGAGAGAGTGTGAGGAGCAAGCAAAAAAATTATCATTGGCTCAGCACAAACCACTCTAGGCCAACAAAAGTATTTCACTTGAAGATGAGAAATTATTTGCTGAAATTCTTCATATAGTTAGCATTTGACAGGGTTTTTTTTGCCCCTGAAATCATACACATCCAATGATAATGAATCTGCCAGCAGACCTGCCAGAATGGGCCTGACATAGCAGCTATGAGCAGTGAAGCGCAAAGCTTTTACAAGATGAGAACCAGCAAAGCTATCACGTCCTTCAGGACTGGCAAGGGGCCAGCTGATGATGGGTTCCCACCTAAGCACTGCACAGCCCACCAGGACCACGTAGGTCCAATCTAACAGGCAGCATTTCAGCAAATAGAGCAAAATAAACTTTCGCAATCCATCTCATTAAAATATCAGTTCTTTGATGGGCAGGGACCCTCAGACAGGAAATGAGGTGCCAAGGATAATGGATACAATGCAAGAATTCAAGCGGACTAATCACTGCAAGAATGATCATCCAATTTTATAACCCAGTCTGTATTTGAGCACTGTGTTGAAGTACAAGAGAAGGCTTTAATACCACATTAACTGCAAGAAAGTAAATGTAAATGTAAATGTAAAATAATGTCTTCTTTGGCAGAGGAAGTAGGAGATCTGTTCCACATCATGGAAGAGTTGCTGGCTACCAAAAGGGCTTTTGAGTGTGTGGAGTGAGAGAACTTTTCAAAACTCCTGAAGGATATATACTGCTATTTAACTATGAGTATGCTTTTCTTTGGGATATACGAATTTATTTTAAAAATCACTTTGTGGAATTGTTCTATTTTTCTATCATTTGAAGTACTTGAAAATATTGCTCACTCTACTATTTCAAATTGAAATTTCTCCTGGGAGCAAATGAGAAGAACGATACCAAAAAAAAAAAAAAAAAAAAAAAAAATATATGAACAATCAAGNAAAAAAAAAAAAAAAAGCAATAATATGAGCAATCAAGTCTATCAAAATCATACGATGCCAAAAGAATGCTGCAGCCACTCCAACATTCTGTTATTGATATTTAGAAGTTGGTTTGCTGAATCTCAAGATATTCAAATTAACCAAGTATTTGATGCTACTACTCTGCATTCCTGGGTTAACCAAATCTGAATGATAATTTAAAGTGAACAAAATAAAGCATCCCCTGATTAGGTAATGGATTATGAGGTACAATTAACATCACTATTCAAAATAATGGTTTCAGTTCCCTTTGCTATAGAATTTCTGCTTGATTCAGCAGGAAGGAGGGTTAGAAAAACACTTACAGCTCCCTACTTATTTGTCCAGCCTTGAAACACAGACAAGCCTCAAATTTGCTTTAACATGCAGCAGAAAGAAAAACTCAAAACATCTTCTCTCAGCTAAAGAGAGATGAAGTACTTAAACCACAACTTCTCCCTGTCTCCAACATGCTGGCTGAAAATACCCATGTCCTAGGATTTGGTGAGGATGGCATCAAGAGTAACTTCAAAATCTCCAAGAACAAATCTCCAAGATGTATCTGAGCAGAGCCCAGTATAGGTAGCTGTGAGAACAGAAAAGATGAACAAATAGAAAAAATATAATGCATTACATACGGAACTACATTACAGTGCAACAGCAAAAATCCCTGAAAGAAGTACACAGAGATGAATAACAAAAGTTCAAGTAGTTTAAATTCAATACAAAGCAAGTAGCTGCCTGAGAAAATATTAAAAGCAGGATTAAAAACATTAAACCGCAAGCTTTTATATCTTTTGTCCTTTTTCTATTTCCAAAACCAGACAGCATTACCCTTACAGTAAAGACAAACACATCAGGATATAAGCATGTATTGCACCAGACACAATTCAGCTGTGGCTGCTAAATCAACGAGGATTCAACAGCCCATCGACAGGTAACACAGACCTGTGCTCCTTTCCTCCTCAACAGGTCTCCATATACCACCAGCAACAGTTTTATCTGCTAAGCAACCCAAACCCTAGATGTGGCTTCAATAAAGTTTTTCTCTTTGTTTTTTCTTTGTTTGTTGGTTTGTTTTCTCTCTAATACCGAACAAGCATGCCTTGCTTCTCAGTGATTTAATACAATGTACAGGGCACTTCTAATTTGTAAAGACAGGTTGTTTAAATGTAAGAAAAAATAATTAATACACACACACACATGAAGCTACTTTAGATTTCTTTTGGGAGTTTCTATTCGTACAATAGAAAACGTACAGGATAAGATCTTGAAAAAAATCAAAAGAAGATTACACAACTTACATTTGAATAAGGTTTAGACTTTCAAAGCAGAGCATTTTGTAAATTATTGTAATGACATACACATACACACACTTTGCCCCTCTTCCTCTCTCTACCATTTAGCTTTCATAATATATACACCAGATGCATTTCTAATACAGCACCATTCTCCAAACAAAAGGAAGACATTTGATTTAGAGTTATGGTTGAGAGAACATAACTACAATTTAGGAGAAGGAAACAAAAAAAAAAAGAAAGGATTCCAAAGCATGTAAAAAGAAGCAACTTTGGAAAGCAGAAAAATTCAGAGATCAAGCTTGACATAAAACCTGTATGTTTAAAGGCTGTGGAGATGCACAGGTGACAGAATAGAAACACCTTTACTCTGTTCCCCAGGGATGCCATTTATAAACCCCACCCCTTTCTCCTCTAAAAATCCCTACAGAAAACGTAATAACCTCAATAAACTGTTATGGAGGATGGCAGGTGGTAAAGCTACTTCATTCATAGTAAATTCATAAAATTCTTTATAGAAAGAGGGCATATCAAGCAGGAAATCACAAAAGCGGTCAAAAAACTATTTGATGCTATCCCATTTTTCCTTCTTTTAAAAAGCTGAGGCCAAAAACCATATATAATTAAAGAGGTGGTGAAGTGTTAACCAGATGAATACTTTGGTATCTACTGTTTTAGGTGACAGAAAATAAATTATGCCAATTATTTGCATTCATTCTCAGTACAGAGCTTCACCTTACTAAATGCTCTATCTCAGATTTAAAGGTGGAGGCATAAGATGCTGCAATTGCCACTCCCTCATACTTTCTTTGAGTACCCATTTGTAATATAAATGCTCTGTATGACACTGGAAAGCCATGAGGTTTTTTTAAAAAAAACCAAATTTTATCATGCAGGCTGAGTAGAACTGCACTTCAGTTACCTTCTTAGGTAGCAGTGAAAACCAAAAACAGGAAATCAACATTCCAAGAAATGTTTTGCATGCCCCAACTTAATACCAAATATTTCATTTGCTTACTAACAGGCGTCATCTGGGCAAAACTGCAGTGCAGTAAGTTACATGGAAAGTTTGATGAAGGTCTGGAGATTGATTGATCTTTCACTTCTACTTGGCAATAACCAGAAGCTGCCTGGCTTCACTCCTGCAAAAAGAGTGACCTGGAAGGGAACTCCATGCTGAACTGCTTCTCAGCTTCCCCAGCTAATTTATACCTGAAAGATCTTAACCAGTAGTTACTGAATTGTTCTTGATGCAATTTACTCCATTTCTCTTTTCTCAGATTTGTTTTCAGATATGAAGAGTTTCAGCCCTTGATTTGCTAACAGGAAATTGTATCTTTAAGGTTTCAAGTATTAAGAACACTTCCAAAGAAACTCAACAAATGTGTTTCTAAACAACTCTTCCATATATTGTGCATTGATGTAGATTTGCAAGTGCCTGGAACTCAGCAGGAATTTCAAATGCACAGGAACCAAGTGTGTTCCTATCAGCCTGCTGGTACCTACATACATTGCTTCTGAAGAAGCTGATGATCCTGAACTGGCATCAAAGACTTCTCTGCCAAAGAGATCTTGTCCACAACATTAGATACCAACCATCAACCATCCAGAGCTGCCTCATCATCGCTCCTGACAGGAAATGTCTGGTCTCAGAAAAGACCAGCAAGGCACTGGCACTACCCCTGCAGTGACTCAGGAGGGGTTATCAGTTCCTGGCTCCTTTTGAAGGACTTAATACAGTCTGAGCCATTCTTCTGTATATAACACTGATGTATATCAGTACCACCATTAAGTGATTTCAAAATTTCATTTTGATGTTTTTACTATCATCGTCTCAGCAAATAAATAATTAACTAATAATTTTTTTAAAAAATCAAGAACAGCCAGACACTGTTCATTTATGTGGAGAAACATTTCAAGCTAGAAAATCTCAGAAGAAATGTTTAGTCTTATCTGCTGCTTATAGACTCACATCTTACCCTTTCTCTCCAGCTACTAATCTCTGGTGCACATGCCACACCTCTGGACATGTGGTAGCATGATCCTTACAATGATGTGAACCCCTCTAAAGTCACATGTCTTACTATGACTCAAAACCTGTTAGAACTCAAATATCTGGCAACAAAATTTCTAAGGCAATCTGATCCCTTTCCTTCTCTGAAGGGAAATGTTTCCAGTCAGTCAGCAACAAAAGCACCTGAAATTGTCTCCACCATTCCTGATGCATCTAGCCCTCCTGGATTGTTTTCAGTGCTAAGGTGCTTTTTACCCAGCACAGGGTGATGGCAGAGACTGCATCATAGTGAGCAAAACGATGCATCACAGATTCCATGGGGCGCTGCAGACTAGTATGAGTGACACTGTGCTCAAGTGACGTGATTTTTGTGCAGTATTGCTTTGATAAGCAAATAAAAAAGAAAAGACATAGGACATAAAGGTCTGCTAAACAGCTTCAATTCTTCCCTGGAATTTCAGCAATAAAGATAATTCACCATTTTACTGCTTTAGTCGTCAAATTTTATTACACTTTTGCTAGCATGAATGTTTTTTCGTCTCTAACACTCTGGGAGTCAGTGATTTGTATGGTCTCCATGTTCAGCTTTGAGCAAAAAAAAGGTGCAAATGTTAATACCTGTTACAGTCATTCCTCTCTACTCCCCCTTTGCCTGTGCCTGAGACTTTCAGAGCCTAAAATACATTTAACAAATGGAAGAAAAGCATTTGCAAGACACAGGGTGCTCTGAAGAGCCACACACTAAAAACATTATGTACATAACATGGGGCTACAGTCCCAACACTTTGCCTCTACAGCAATGCCACCAGTTTTCTGTTTTCAGAAGCAGAGTATTTGTCTTTGGGGTTTATGTCCCTCCCAACATGAGGTTTCTTCCAATTGCACTTGAGTGGATACTTTCTCTGGGTTTGGTTTGTTTTTTTTCCCAGGAGACTTTCTTCACTTCCAGACAGCATCAGAAGGCTCATAAGATCTGGTATTCAAACCTGAAATTACTGAAGTGAAGGCAGTGTGAACCCAATTGCATATCCAGCCACACATTTTTAATTTCATATGTATGATCACACACCACTGTCTTTGTATAAAGCAGAGAGCAGACATTTTGAGAGTAAATTTAAGATGTGGCCTTCAGTTAAGTAGATGTGCCAAGCCAAAAGTCAGGTTGGAAAGTAGCAGGCCAATGTGATGTGACATTTCACCTTTCCCTCTATGCAATCTTCTCCTATTCATGCATTGAAGGTTTATGTAACTGGATTTCAACATTACATAACACATATGAACACATAATTCAGTGTTCACAGCTGAATCAAGTAAGTGCATGCATTACCAATGGTCTAACAGTAATTTTCTAATGGTTTTAGCGTTAAAAGCTCTGGACTCCAACTTTAATGATGATTACCTCCAGAACACAGGAAAACACAACCTCTTTATGTATCCCTCCATCTGCCATTTAAAAAAGGGGGGTGGAATGATGTCAACCCCACTTTAAGTGTTTTCATGGCAGTTAAATTGCTATTTGTGAATTATATTAAGAGCTTCAAGATAAGATGTTTCAATTAAAGTTGTTAAACAGCCACACTCAACACATTATCTTTTATCTGTATATCTTCCCTGTTACTCATTCAAAGAACAGAGATTTGCACAAGTTCACAGTGCATGAAAGCCCTTGGTGTGAGATCCAAAAAACCTCAGAAGGCTGAAAGCGACTCTTTTTCAAGATACACCAAGTGTCAGGTTTGTATGACCATCGAAATACAAGCACATAGCAGTATCTATTCACATCTGACTTTTTACTACATTCCTAGCATCACACAAGCTCTCTTACCTACTCTCAAACACTGCACATTCCAGAAGAAAATTACTATAGGAAGCAGCTTAATCTTCCACTGATGCTAAACCACATGACCCCAGTCTTTTAGGAATTCATTAAATCTTGTTGTAAGCAGTGTTTTATTTGAGCAAGGGTAGTGGAGGGCATCCCACACACAGCTGTGTGTACATGGGGACAGACACACTGTGAGTAGAGTGAGATCTATGAACACTTTTAAGATTCTGAAAATTATTACTTATTAATTTTCCATAGATCAGAAAACTTTATTAAAAGTATGTTCTTCTCCTTACCTAACCTCCACTCAACATTCACCTCTTAATTCAATTTATACTATTTTTATGCATCTCTCATGGTACATTCCATGGCATCTTGAAAGATCAGAAAATACAGACTGGTGTCATGAATCAACAGACTTGAAACAAGTCAGCGAGAAAAATAAAATCAACATTTTGGGCAGCCCACTAGCAGAGGAAAGTTCCCTAAGGCTGAATCCTTTTCTTTCATACCATATTCTTACCACTTTTGAAGAATACTTCCCACTTTTGGTTACAGCCAAAGCCAACTCCTTTTTCAGTAACTAAACCGGGCTTTCAGAATTCTCTAATACAGCAACTAAAAAGAAAAACAGGCCCTAAACCCCCCTAAATTCTTACTAAAGGCACCACCATCTCAATGATTAATAAAAGCTAAAGCATTTAGTACATATTTATTGTCTCCTCTTTAGAACATCTAAGTACATAGGATATTGCAGAACAATTTCAATTAAACTCTGGTTTCACTACCATAATATAATTTATTTAGCCAACCTTTCTGCCAATTTTTAAAGCTTAAGAAAAAACCCCACTAATAAAATTTTAACCTATTGTCCTTCAGTATCTGAGATACTTAAAAATCCAATCTCTGTTTTTAACTACAAGATACAGAAATGTGAACAAAAAGGAAAATCTATAGTAGATGTGAATTGAAAATCAGCTAATCAGAACTACATCTGAAATGTGTTAGTAAGAATAAAGGACCCTTGGACTGTCATATCCCTCCCCTTCCTTCCGCCCCCAAACCCAAAATGGCCAGAACACAGTCTTTTGCTCCTAAATTGCCAATTCAAATCCATCTTTAATTGGTAATAACTGAAATGAGTTGTCACCTTGAAGGCTTTTTAGATTATGTTAAAGAAATCTGAGGTCCGAGTCTAGCTCCTGGAGCAAAGGTGACCACAACATAGCCCTTGACAACTGATTCAACTTGGCAAGTTCCTTTCCTGGCTGATTCAAAATACAAGAATAAATGGGTATGGAAGGGGAAGCACCTTTGAGCTTTTGCAGGCAGCAGCAATTGTGCCTTTCTGAAGATCTCTGAAGAAATTGCAGGCAAGGCATGAAGGCTGTTACTCAAACTCCTTTGCTATCAGAGAACATCAGAAGGCACAAGCATGGCAGTATTCATCCACCCTATGTATTCTTCAAAAGAGATGTTAAAATCACACAGGAGCCTGTGAACAGCTGAACTAATGACATCTGATTTCACCCAGAGCTTTCTGGTTCAGTAAGATGCAAGCACTAAAAAAGAGCTCTTCCAGTAGCTGAAGCATCCATATCATCTCCTTCTTGCTCACATGGTGGTGCTGATTGGGCATGGGGCTCTTCCTGCAGTTTTCCATTCAATGGGCTCACTAGCAAGGACTCTTTCAACTGCTTCTCACTTGTGAAGAAACCATTCCATCTCTAATACCCACTCCTCTTTCAAGGAATTCTTGGTTCCAAAATTGTTGTGAAGGGTGCAAAGCAGGCAAACAAACAGGATGTCTACATATGCATACACACACGTGTGTACATATGAACACAGGGTTCACAGACTGTCACCAAATCCTTATTTCTTTGGGAATTTAAAACAGTGAAGAAATGTTTTGCAGTGGGTTTAGTACGTAATTTTAATTTGCTTTTAAGTGTCTGGAACATTATCAGAAGAAAATATCCAGAGCTTAGCAGCATCTGATAAACACAGCACTGCATTAAAAAAGCAGCTTGAGCTTTGTGAAGAATGAAAGTCGGCTGGAGCTCCTGGCTCAGTGGAGATGAGTGCTCAGTTTCCCTGTCCCCCAGGAGAGCAGCAGAGCATCTCTCCATGCAGCTGCAGGAGCCTCCTGACACTTGTTCCCTGTCTGTGCTGGACCACAGATAACTCTCCCACTGCAAACACCAGGATCACAGCAGCTGGGAATCAGCTGAAAATTTAGGATGTTGAGGATACTCTCTTCCCATGCAGCCCTCCCAGAGACCTGGATGCCACCAATGGAGTACAGTAAACAAAGACTCAACAGGCTCTTCTCAGATCTCAGCTCTGCCTATTCCACTTCTGTCTGCAAAACACATGACAGTATTTAAATTCCTGCTATTCAACCTTATGCAAAAAACCTCTTCTCTTACAAAAGGCATGAAGGAAATTCTTTAGTTGTGTGTTCTAGTGTAATGGGCCAGAAGACTTTGTTTATTTGGAGTTACAGTTTTACCACTGAAAAAATAAGGAACTGGCAAAATGAGATTATCAATATCCAAAGTAGTGTATGATCTGAAATGCTAGTAAGTGGATGAAAACAGTAAGCTAAGGAATTGAAGCTACAGTGCATATCCATTTGACTAATGATACTGGTGGCTAATGATATTGCTATTAAAAAAAACCAAGCCCTGTGTTTTATTTATTTGTTCCTTATTTATTTATTGATTGATTGCATATTACCTATTTATGTAAGTAAAACAGGATAGATGTTAGGTTTTAATGGCATGATATCCTAGGGTAAATATCACTACATAGCGAGCTCATAGGATTTGTAAAGAAGTGGTAAAATAAAAGAAAACGTTTAAGTCAAGAAGATATAGAGAGATCACAGTTTAGGGAGGAGGTGGAGACTCATGAGTTTATAATCATCAGGTGAAAGGATACACCTGATAATGCAAAGGTGCCACCATTCATGTATTGAATCTAGGAGTCCAAGGCCACAAAGGATATCTGTTTAAGAGGAAGTAACTTATACAGTGCCAGCCCTGTTTTGTCATATTGACGCAGGCAGAGATTGCTGATAACCGTGCTATGCTGTTGGCAACCTGCTACACGTCCAGTTTAGATGGAAGTGTAAACTGTCAGGTCAAAAGATAAGCCACAGGACAACTTGTACATGCATCTAGTTTTTGAGTTGAAGCAAAAGTGCATGCCAAAAAGAAATGTGTAACCAATGCCTTACACATTTTTTTTTGTCTGATCCCTGAAATTGAAAAGAAAACTTTGGTTTGGAACATACTGAAAAAAAAAATTGTTCACTTTTGGATGATCACTGGTCAAAAAGTAGCGGAGGTTGTGCTGGCACTGTACATCACTACTGAAATAACATAATATTTTCTGTCACATCTTAAGCAATGGTGTTCTTTCTTTTGCCTTAAGTGAGGAAATATTCTGAAAAAAATGAAGAAGATTATGTTCCGCCCCTGTTTTCCCCCGAGAAAGATTTAGAGAGCAGTGTCATAACTCAATGTCCATTCTTCTCATCTGCAGATGACAGAATGGAAAATGCCACTTTATTTCAGAAATAAGCTACTTTTTTCGTCTTCTGTTAGTCATTCCTGCCTGCAGGCACAAGGGTTATGGAGATGACGCCTTCAAACTCGTGTTTAGAGTACGAGTGCTTTTCCCATCTGACAAGATAATGCCTGTATACTTTGATAACTTAGGCAGCTCAATCTTCCAACACACTAGCTGGCCACAATGCTATGGAAAATTTAATTCTTAAATCAAGAAGCCGAATTACTTTTATAATTTAGGTACAAGCTAACATAAAGAAATATCTTTGCAATCTACTGGTACTTTCATAGAGAGGACAATCTGACTTTGCCAGTCTTTTACCACTTCAAAAACCTGCCTGAAACATGTTCAAGGTCTTCTGCCTACATCAAACTGGTTCAAATCACTTGTAACAGGAGAGTGCCCTTTGTTTAACTATGAAGTATTGGAAATACAGGAATGATGCAGACTTTGATTATCTTTCATATTGCAGAGGAAAGAAAAAACAATTAGGTCAGAGACCTCCCTCAGATACTTTGGTGAAATGTAGAGCTTTGACATAATTTACTGAGATCACGCAAACATCTTTTTCCTTCTGTGCTCCAGAGGGCTATAACCTCCCACTGTTCTCTGGAGGAATGTCAGGGCAGAGCTCCCCTTTCTTTTACTCTACTGCCTCTTAAATCCTTACTTATAAGACAGTGCTATTTTCTCAAGATGTTTAATGAAAATGATAACAAAATCTTCATAACCAAGGTTGAACATCTCGTTCCCTATTCCTTTTGTGAGCTTTCTTTAAAATTTCTGATGGAAATCTTAAGTGCTGCTTAACCAAAATTATACCATTACAAATGAAAACATACAGCTCTACCAATAACTAGAGAGTGGAGAACCAAAGTCCACTTCTGTGTTTTTGTACTGTCTTTAATCCTGCAGCTGAAAGACAAAGGATTTTTTTTTCTTTATAAGATTTTTCTCCTCCTTTAAGACACTCAGGATACAGCAACTTGCTGCTGTTTACCAATGGAAAACTCCCATCCTGAAAAATAACTCAACCATTATATATGGGCCTATTGGTCCTGGACTGTACATCTCCAGTCCCCACACCACTTCCAGGAGAGTGATGCATGTTTTAGCATACACTTTCTCAGAATTAGGACCAGTAAGTGTGAGGAGAAAAGTTACTTCCAGAGTTTGGCCACCCAGTAGAGCAGCTCCAGTGGAAGCCACATCTGTTCTGGCAGAAGAAGGTGGAAGAGGCAAATCAGCCCAAACCTTTACTCCATTGGGTAAGTTCCTCATCATTTTCAACAGCTGAGGAGACTGACATTTAGAAATACATCCACTGATCAAAACAGATAAGAAATCTACCATATAAATACTACCCTTTCGTTGAATGACTTCAGATTTCTGAACATCAAACCAGAAGAACAAGAGGCTTCATTCCACTGTGACTTTGCTGCATGTTTTCTTCATAGTGCAAACAATGGAGCCAAACCAAGAAAAAGCACAAAGGTATTGGGGTGTCCAGCTTCATGCAGGTTTGAAATGGAAATGCATGTATACGTGGGAAAATACTGATGCCAACACCAAGAGAGACTGACCTATGGACATCTGCAGCTCTTGAATTCACAAAGGCATTACTGTGAGGACTTTGAAAAATCAGTAAGAGTGATACTGTATCCTGGAGTTCTTGAACCTTGCTGTGGAAAAAAGAGTAGTGGTAGCCAAACAGGTGGATGCAAGAGTAGGATGCTCTTTTAAAGGTGTTGCAACAAAAGCAACTGTTGTTTTTGCTGGAGTTTTTTTTCCCTCCACTTTGTTTTTTTCCTATTACTATTTTTATTACTACTTGTCAGACTACTTGTCTGAAATACATTATGAGGCTTAATTTTTTAAGGAATATACAGCATGCTGGGAGTCTGTGATAGAAGACACTCCACACAGGCCAACTATCATAATTATGCTATGATTTTACGCCCAGCAGGAAACTTATGATTTACCACCCAGGAACAAAGCTAAAGAAATGATCTAAGGTAGCCAATTAAAGTTTTCATAAAGAAACCCTCATCTACTCTCAAAACCCAAAAATCTCCTTTTATAGCACAATCCTCTTAGCACTTATCTCTCCCTTCCTCATTAATCCAGTTTCACCTAGCTGGCATCGACACATGCAGAGACGGGGAGGTAGATACACATATATATTTATACACATTTTTTTCCTTCTGTTCTTCTTGACCTTTCTGATTTGGTTCAGCATTTATACTAGCCCACCTGTCTGGCCAATCTCCCCTGCAATGTGCCCTTCAAGATGAAAAACATAGTTTGATAAGGCACGGTGACAAACCTTGCAGAGAGCAAGCGTGCAAGCAAAAGGGAGAGAAAGCACTGAGGGAAATCGCTTCTAACCAGGATCTGCTGCTGCACAGCTAATCAGGCAGGTATTCAGTTGTTCACTCCTGCAGACTTGCTTAGCATAGAAATAGGCTGTCTGCCCAGGAAGATGAGGTAATGTCTAGGTTTAATGCCAATCTCTGTAACTGGCAGGACACATCGGGTAAATATTTCTGCTGCAGGAGACCACATTAATTTGATTTTGCGACCAATTTTCATTATTGTTATTATTTCTATTGCTATGAATATGCATGAGTTTACCTACTAATGCTGAGGATGAGGGTGCACAGGGCTCCAGGTGAGGCAGCCTATTCTTCCCCCGCACACTCCTCCCCACACTCATTGCTGAACACTTTGTCCCTTTATCTTCTTCATGAAGGACCAGGACATTTGTCTGCTCAATTATCTCCTCCCATTCATTTGTGTAGTATTAGATCCTGTTATCCACTCACAGCACGTGTTTTTTCTCCTTATTGTACCATAGAACCCACCTGCCATTCAGTGCTGCAATATTGTGGTCATCCACAAGTGCTCCTGATGCCGGCACTGCTCCCTACCTGCACATTAACACAGCCAGCTCTTCTCTCAAACTGTCAAACATGAACAACACCTCCATCAAACAAAACTTCTCACAAAACACTGCCCAGCAAATAGGCAGAGGGATCTTTTCACCCTCTTTGCTCTCTTCCCAAGCAGAAAAGATCTTGAAAGGTTAAAGTGAAAATATAAACAAGAAGTGAGGGTCAGTCTGTCCGTCCCAGAGCTCCACAAACATAGACAGAGCTCTAAAACTTAAAGATGTTTGAAGTAAGTCAGGAGCATGAAAGCCTGCAAACAGTAGCAAGAGAGAATTGGAACAATCCTCCTGCAGGAACAATAACATGAATGAATTCTCCATGACATGGTGGCTCCAAAATGAGCAAAATGTTGCAGGGGAAAGGCTCCATGATAAAAGAAAACATCGACTTATGTCTGAGCAGAGAGTTGCAAACTAAGAATTGCCCAAAGTGACTCATTCTTGGCTGTAATTGTGCTCTCATTTCTCTATCAGTTAGACCAAAACCAACTATCTGTGCCTTAGAAAAAAATAAATTCCCTCAAACTCTGCCCAATATACCACATTTTCCATTTCTAGATAATTTGCTTTTGAGCTCTACAATCTACTTGAAAATAATATCCTGAGGATACAACAGTGCTTGATGTTGGCTCATATTTGCTTAGAAACAGAGACAAGGGCAAAAACTTGGCTTTGGCAACTATAGAAGTATTCAAAGTTTTAATGTTGCCTTTATTCATTTGTAAAAGCCTCAAATATAAACACAAACAGGTATTTTCCTCCCTTTTCATGAGGTCTCTCCAGAGGAGCAGATTCCAACCACCTAAATACTCTCCATATCAATTTCAAATCAGGTTTCTCAGCATAAGGGGTATGATCACACTTTTGAAGCTACCACACTCCAAGGCGGTTCCATGCAAACTCCTCCAGTCTGGAGGGACTGTGACAGCATGGAGTTCAGGCAGAACACCCCTCTCCTCTAAGGGGGTCTGGCAGCCCCAGCTGTGGGACATGCTCACATTGTGACCAGTTCCCTTGTCAGAACCCATCTGCAAGTCCCCAACTCAGACACACCATGCAGATGTTTGCATCCCGCCTTTCAAAACACTCTTATATTTATATTTATATTTATATTTATATTTATTGTTGTGCACAATTATAGGCATTTTGGGTAAAATCAAACTTGTCTATTTTCTTCTGTTCAGAAGCTTATTGTATTTAAAACAGTCTTCTCATTACTAAAACTGACCAAAATCTTTGAAAACTGCTAGCAAACCTTTTGTATTAAAACTACATTTTTTCCTTGTCCCACCTTTCATGTCTTGAATGTCTGCACATATTTTAAACGTATACCATCAAAGATGGTGAGGATATGTTTGCATTCATTCTTTTACCTTTGATACCTGTATATAGATGAGTATTTCAGTTTAAAATTTGGTACCACTTGTGATCAGCATCCACACACTGAAAATAGCACTCCAGCTCTTCCCTCCATTCCTTTGTGCTTCAGGACACGTCCTCTTTTCAAACCATGCTGTTCCACTTGGCTCCACCATAACCACTCCTTGCACCAGATTTAATTTAAAATGCATGCTCTACCAGATGAAAATAACATACTTGCTTCTGTGGGGTTCAGCCAATCTAGGGCAGATACAACACAGACTTACTCACTTTTACTATATACATGTATTTCAAACATGTTCCTTGTAGCTTCTGCTGAAGAAACTGCTCAGGCATCACACTTATATTACAAATTTGTTTCTGGTTCATCACTACCAGCAATTCAAAAACACAAAAGGAACATTTTATGTAAAGAAAGACTAAAATCTGCATGAAGAGGAGAGGCAGAAAGTGTCACCGTTTGTTCCAGACAACTCTTTGTGGCAAACAGCAAAGAAAACTGAAATGGAGGAAACTTATAGAAATCATCCGATCAAGGTGAGGCACGTGTTCTTTCCTCTCACATGAGCCAGATACCAGAGATATTTGACAAACCTGAGACAGAAAATGAACCAGGGACCTTTGTCAGAACTAGAAAGAAACGTGACTCTGTTTGGCAAGAATGTGGTGACTATTCCCAAGCTGACTACAAGCCAGAGCATGAAGAAAGAAGCCCATTTTCAGCATTAGGGATGGGCAGGCACACAAATCCAGCTTGAAAGGGAAAACATCTCCCCTCAATATGAAGCACAGCTAAAATAAAATCTGCAAACTTGGTGGTCCTGGGACCAAGACTCTTTGCCCAGCAAGTCTCAACTACTTGAGCTGACAAGACAAAGGTAATAGATGTGCTCTGCACACTGCTTTTCCTGATAGGAATATATTTTCATATCGCATATTCAACTGAGGCCATGCCCTGGCAAAAAAATAAAAGACCAGCACAGATTTGACAGGTGACACATTAAAATAAATTTTCAATATTTTGTAGCAGAAGAATGTGTCTGTTTAGAGAAAGGCTGGATATGCTGGCTACAAAACAGTAACGGTATCCAAGTTTTGGACATTACCAGATTGCACTGTACACCAAAGTGCTAACACATGTCCTCGCCTGCTTCTATTTGCTGCCAAAAACCCAACAAAACAGGTTCTCATCTCTAGGTCCCTGAAGGTAGCATGTTTTATAAGGGCCAATTTCATTTTAAAATACTGGAATTATTTTCAGCAACTCCAGTTTTAAGCCGTGATGTCACTGATAGACAGTAATCAAGGAGAGCTGCTTTTGAGTGCCAGTACCCTGACAGGTTGATGATACCTCAGTTTTATACCCTTAAGTCCCTCATTCTCTCCTTCTGTATGAAAGCTCCCTCGAGAGGTTCTTAGTAGAGATTTAGCCACTTTCAGTTCCTACACTTGAAACAAACTCCCATGACAAGATAAAAAGAAGACACAACTCTGACAAGATTCCTGCTGCAACACTTGGCCTTCCCAGGGATGCCCAGGTCAATAAATTTTCGTAATTATGTCAACAAGAAGAGCATGTTTCTACGAGTGTTTCTGAATTAATTTAATAAAATTATAGCAGCTTTGTACCACCTAAAGAAAAAAACAAACAAGGAGACAGAGGTGGAAAAATGAGTGTCCTAGGCAGAACCCAGCTCTGCAGAGAGTTAACACTCTAAGCTGGAACAGGCCAAGTTTGAGACAAAACCCTGCTCCCAGGGTGTCCTGCCAAGCCAAGGAAAGGGAGCAGGGCAGAGCAGTGGCCATGCCACATTCTCCCTGACACTTTGTGGGTGCCAGCAGCTGCAGCAGGAAAGCCATGGTCAGGTCTCTGTGATGACTGGAGTAGCTGTGACAATCAGATGAGGTGGCAGACAACAGGGTAGAGCAGACAGCTAGGAAAAAAAAAGGGTCTTTTCTTTGGCACTACATGGGAACTCACAGAGCTCCACACCTGGAAAATGGGGATCAGGCAACTTTACTGAGCAAAGGTTTTGATAACTGGAAAAGGAGGTATGGTGGATACAACAGGGGCACAAGGAAAATTAGGTTTCAAACAACCAACCAAAAACAAAAACAACCAAAAAAACACCCAACCAAAAAATCCCCACCAACCCAGAATCAAGAGGATTTTGACAACGGGGTGTACTTAAGGGCATCTACCACCACAGCAACTCAACAAATCTCACACATACCTCTAGGCTGATGTGAACTTTACACTCTCCCCTCCAATCTGCTGAAAAAATTCTCCTAAACCCCCTCAAAGTGGTGACAAGTACTCTTATCCCTGCTGGCTGCCAAACTTCTTTCCTCCCCCAACCCGTTCGAGTAGCAATGCAGGAAGAAGATAAAAAGGGAGGAAATAAAAGAGCCTCTAACATGGCTTTCCTAAATCAAAATCACTGAAGACCAGGTGGATGGATCTTTACTGAGAAGGTTCTTATTTGCCAGGTTCTAATTGTGCATCATAACCATGAGACTACAAAAAATATTCAGCTTCCTTCAACTCAAACAGAAATAAGGCAGCTGAAGATAGCAAATTAAGTAAATAACAAACAAAGAAAAGCTCTTTTTTTTATTTAGTATTTAAATTTTTCCAACATATGTTGTCTTGTAAAAAATATGTGAAATTTGAAACTTAAAAAAATTCTGTAATGAAATGTTTTGACAACTTAAAAATTGAAATACTGGAATACTTCCCTAAAAAATTATTTACCAAGCATGGCAGAAATTTTTGACAAGATTGAATTAGCTCTAAACTGTTTTTCTAAGCAAGCTTATACCTCACCTGCTCTGCAGTTCATACTCCTGTACAGTTTAGCTTCTCAGTCCATCTTCAAGATCAAGTTTGAACCAGCTGGTCAGACATAAAAGTCCAGAGATCCATGAGAAAATTTGTATTGAGATTGGCCTGTTGCCTTTCAGAGCATCAAGACATCATTTAATTCTCATTGATGTTAGCACAAAAAGTCCAAAATTCAAATTGTTTCTTAATTTCTTAACTAACTGTGTGCAACTTCAAATACCAAACACAAGATATTTCCTAATTACTTCCTTCACATAAAGCCACACGTTTTGCTTAATGCTGAGGTTTTGTGAAAGTAATCAAACTGGTTTGCTACCCTTCTTAAAAATCCTATTACACCTGATCTATCACTACATATCCTTGATGACAAATTTGTGAGGGGGTTTCTCTGAGATGCCCCTGAACTAGGAGCAAGATTCAGATCTGAGAAGGCTTCTTCACGTGTCTCTACCACGTGGATTTCCAAGATTTTCAGAATTACAATTTATTACTTCTTTTAAAAATGCCTTGATTGCATCCTTGCCACCTACTCCCAGCCCCTCTTTTGTGTTCCTTTGTTGTACTCTCTGGGTAGCAGACAAGCAAGTAAAAGCATTGCAGAGATTTTCACATAGCTAATCTTTATGAACCATCAGTGTTTCTGACAAGCCATTACCTACAAACTATGGCTATTACCAGAGGAAAGACATTTTTCAACTACTTACAAGGATACAGCAACAGCTTAAAAAAGCCATGACAAGAACATTGTATGCATCACTCCAAAACTTTACACAAGCCTGTATTATCCCCCAGCAATCTTAAGTCTCTGGGGAATAATTTTTCTTTCTGTTCTACTTAAAGGCTTCAGGTTTGCACACACAGGGAGTAAAACCAGGCTCCTGCCAGGAGGTGAACAAGTTAATTCATTGGAAGTAGCAAACCTAAAGTTGTTTATTGGACTGATGGAGACATTTGTTTTCTGTAACCAGCAAAAAACAAACAGTAACTCTTTGTCAACATAGAGCTTTAATTTTCGAAAGGATGTTGACAGCTATACCTCAAATTAATTATCTTTGCACTAATGAATTAACTTGAAAGGTGTGATAGAAATGAATACTAGATTATTTTAGCCCTTTCTCCAATTCCCGTTGTCCTTCCACAGATCTGTGTGCTCCCCTTGCTCACCACCTGCAGGTAACACATGTAGCAAAGGATGGACACGGTGATGAGCTACCACCAGGAAAATAATGGCTTCAGTAGAACCAGCCCAACTGATCTGGCCCCATTGCAGCTCAGAGAAGATCATATGAAGAAAAAATGTGAATGATGCTTTCAGCCACCCACCCATGCCCACTCGTGACACTGTTTGCTCACACTACCCACGCCGCAGTGCGCGGATCGGTTCCAAATTACCACCTCTGAGAGAAAGCACCAAGTGGAAAGTTCCCCAACTGTTCCAGAACAGTGTGGTTTAACATCAGAACACCTCAGCACACAACAGCACCTTCCTCATTGCTGACCACATTTATTTCCTATATGGTTATAGACTATCACATTCTACACTCGCATTTTCCATAACAGCTCATGATACCATCCCTTCTCGAGAATCTTCAGTGAAACTCAGCATATGACAGCAGGATCACAGAGATCTGTTGTACTGAGGTCCAACTTGGCCTTGTGAAGTTATCACCATTGAGCTAGGATGGCTAAAGCAAAGTCAGGCTTTCATCTGGTGGAAATGCACCAAAATTTACTCTTTAAATAGAGCACATTGTATGCTGCTGTTAAGTCTCAGGTCTTTCACTACTATGATATATGTTTGTTAAACCCATTTTTTAACACAGCGAGCTCACCAAAGTCTTCATTTAAAATAAAATGGTTTCCACTGACAACAATCTACCCTGTATTCTTGACAATCAAACTGCTATATCCCTTAGGACCAGAATGGAAGTCTCTTCAGCCACTCAGATTTGGAAGGCTACATCTGCAACATCCCCAAATATCAGATCACTGTTGTTTGGGGAGTTTATTTCACTTTGTTATATCCAAGAGAACACAGACAAGGGTTTTTATTTCCCATTTTCATTGAATATACGTTCTCATGTCAGCCAAAGTGAAAGATAACACAGTTGGAATATACTAAATGTCAATATTTAATCTGGCTTTTCCTTTCCAATTTTTTAAACTACAATATGCATCATCTCAGCATGATTAATAACAGCTCTTCTGTTGCTTTCCCCAAACCAACCTGAAGCATTTTTGTTGCTAGGTAATGTTTTGTCGTGAGCTGTCCTCCCAACTGTAGGAAAGATTAAGAGATCTCAGATGGAACCAAAGACAGCATGCCAGTAATCACAGCTGAAAGACGCTTGCACTTGACATCTTGAGATGGGAACAACATGTCTATTGTTTGGAGCCATCAGTCCTTTGCTATAACACATGACAGACAAAACCACTTACCTTGTCAAGAATTGGGAACCTTGTCAAGAAGTCATTTGTACTGATTGGATAAACAAAAAAGGGAATCTGGAGAAGCAGGTTCATGAAAGAAACAGAATGTCCTAGAAATGGCCCATATTCACCATTACATTCCAGAGAAAAAAGGAGCTCTCCATCTACTTTAACTGGTCCCAGGAGGATCCAATACTCATAACGAAATCTTGCATTGGCCTCAAGCTTCCACAGCAGCTTTTGTAAGAATACAATGCATCGCTGCCAAGGGAGTGGGTTTAGCCAGAGAAAAGAGAGTTTTGGCCAAGACATTCCTCCATCTGACTAATCCTTGGCTTTCCAAGAGCCTGTTAGAGCCACTGGCAGCTGATTCAAAAAGCCTAACACCTTTTTAGTCCCAACCTATATGAGATAATATTTCAGCAGCCCCAAATCAGACAAACATGCAGTCATGCTGCATACTTCCTCCAGACTTTAACCATTCCTTTGCCTGACCAGGAAATTTATTCTAAAACACTTTTTTTTTTCTTTTTCTTTTTTTTTTCTTTTTTTTTTCTTTTTTTTTTTTTGCAAGGATCAGCATTCTTATTAGCACATTTACAAAAATACATAGCCATATCTCCGAGTTTCCCAGCAATACCCTTGCCAGAAATAAAGGAAGCCAGACTGATAGAAGAGTTATACTCCAAAATTACCATGCTGTATTCTTTGCCAAAGGGTAATTTGTCAATGCAGTTGACAAACTGAAAAAGGGGAACATTTTTAGTGCCAGCCCCAGAAAACAGCAGAAATGAAAAACAATGCTCAATCCCTCACTGAAAATATCACCATATAGCCTATAAGATAAGAAGGGGAAATATAAGGGAAGAAAAAGAAATCACTGCACTGAGGAACCTAACTCTCTAATCTTATACTCTTTAAGAGTATCCGAGTGAAGAGAAACACAATTTGCTTCTTCCCAGTTAACAAGCTATTTGTGCATTCTGGTGGCAACAAGGCTCCCATCAGAGATCCTTTTGTACTAAGCACTGTAAAAACACTTACTAAAAGGACAGACACCCCCAATGGTTTTATTATCTAGAATAAATAAATTACCATGACTTATAAATGAATTCTCTAGTAGGGTGGGTAATTAAAACCTGGAAAGGTTGCCACGTGATACTGACCATCACATGGAGTCTTGAAGATTGTATTTCTCTCCAAAATATATGTTTTCAACTAGCTTACAGGCAAAACTAAATGCCTAACTCCTAACAGAGAAGGTCAAGCTGAATAATTACAATGATCAGTTCCGCCCCTTGAACCCATGAATCCCCCCCGATTCAAGCTCTTACTGTATTAAACCACAGGCAGATAATTAACAGTATCACACACTCAGCTGCTACTAATACCCACTGTTCTGCATAAGGCAACAATGACAAGCACAGTTCAGACCTTTGGCCACCAAGCATGAGTGCATCCCAGTTTTATTTTCTTCTGCACATTAGAGCAAAGTGCTATGCCACAACAAGAGTTACTGGATAGGATGGAATGAATTTCCACAGTAACACTGATAATTTTACTTCTTCAGTGCTTAATCTCACGGGTGTTATGGCTGTACCTGGTTATGTAGGCAGCATCTCCCAGATCTGGAACACTACAGGAATCTTCCTGCAGTGGTCTAATGATACATTTGCTTCCTTTTTTTTAGCAAAGTCTGTGAATCACTCAGTTCAAGCCTGTATCTCAGCTTATCCAGATAGGCATATGAAAGTTTTGATGTGATCTCTGTTCTGACTTCTTTTCTGAATGTGGCATGCAACAGTTTATTCCAAGTAACACCTCTGGTGTCAATATTATGAACACCATGTACATGGAATTCCACAGCCTTTTACATCCTCAAACTAGTCAACCTAATGTAGTCCTTCAGGCTCTAAACTTTGTGAGGTTGATAAAATGGCTTCTCCATGAGCAAAGGGCACCAAACCCATTCTTTTCTACCATCCATAATTCTTACTTTCAGTTTAATTAATACTAAACCGCTTAATTTTCATTATGTATCTGTGTCTATGCAACTGCCTTGGCTACTTGGAAGCACTAAGCTACTTATCCCCAGTGACTTCCTAATGAACTGCACTCTCCAACTGCATGTCTGAGAGCTTCTCTACCTTTATTCTCTCCCTTTATTATTCACAGACCCACGTACACAGGTGGTCATAAACAATGTGCTACATCTATACATAATTCATATGATGACAAAGTATTAACCAAACTCATAAACACAGAACAACCTTAAAATAAAATTGGTTTCTTCAAAACAGTGTTTTCATTAATTAATACAAATCTCTGTGAGACATTTTGCTCCCTTAGGCCACCAAAACCTTCCTGGACCACAGCAGAGGAAAAGCTGCAATATGACCTTCAAGATTATACTGGGTTTTGTTATTGCAGCTTTAAGAAAGCTGGCAGACTTGCTTGCCACATCCCACACCCTTCCCACATCCCTGCCAGTTGTCTTGAAGAGTGAAGTCAAATTAACCTTAAAAACCTGAAGTAGTTGGCCAGCAGCTGTGGAAATACTAAAAACAAGGAATGGTTCAGCCAGCCAAATCACTTCATTTCCTCAGGCAACAGCAAAAATGGAATAGGTAAAAAACCTTTAGGACCTGGGGGACTTTGGGTATATATATTTGTGCTGGAAGCACTGCTTTCCTGAATCAGAGAAGGGAAATAGATAAGAGAAGTTGGTGTTTCAGGTTAAAAGAACACCAAAACCCCAACTGAACCCACCACTCTCAAAGCTCAGCAGTTCTTCCCTCTTTGCTTGAAAGTCATTGACCAAATATGACTTTTATTATGTTCCTATTCTAGCTGGAATTCCAGACACGATACAAAGCACAGAGAAAACAAATTCACTCATATCAAAGAAAAACAAAACAAAAACCCAACAACTCACATAACCACCACATTTTGAAACAGTTCTGCTTATAAAACATTAAGAGAAGAATCATTTGTGTCCAAATGCCATTTGAACTGGCATTGCCACCCAGAAACACTGCCCAATATAATCTATAAGACAGATTCTAACCTTCAGGGATATTTTAATCATCACAACCATCTATGGTTATCAGCTCAAATTATATGACCACCCCTAAAACGTTCTTCAAGGAGAGTTCAGTGTTCTGGCACTAGTTCTAGGGCATGTATTTTATGACACAACAAGTAGATACAAGTCTAAGAGGACTGTGACATTTTCAAAATGGCATAAGCATGCCACCCTCCTATAAAATATAATAAAAATCTATGTCAGATCAGTGCAGGGGCTAAAGTTTTATGCAGAGCAGACATCTGCTGGCAATCACCACCAGCACAGATCCTGGTTGAACACTGCAGCAGGAACATCTTAGGTGCTGTTTGACCCATAGAGTTTATGCTGGTTTCCAGCCTAAGTAAACTCCATCAGGGCAAATAGCAGCTTTCCCTCAAAACCAAAAAAATCCACCCAAACCAGTGCACCCTACATTGCTACTCAGGACAGCTACACCTGAGTTATTCAGCCTCTCTTGCTGGTCCAGAGAGAAGCAAAGGAGCAAGACCAGACAGCTCTAGAGAGAGAACCTTCAGGATAGCCCAGGCACTCTCTACAGGAGTGCAATTATCCAGATCTGACTCATCTCATGTCTGCAATTCAGCCGCTTGCACTGCACTTTACTGTAACTGCCATCTTAAAAAAACCCACCAAACCAAACCAAACCAACCCCCTTTCAGCTGCAGATAGGCATCATCTGCTTAATATAATCATATCACTCCTTTCCAAACCCGAGAGATGAAAGGCTTCTCTTTCCAAAAGCTGTGAGACAGCAAATTAAACATTGTGATAAAAGAAGGTTCCGATCAGCAGGTGCCTCCTGTGCTGGCAGCAGGCAAAGATACTCCTGTCTGTCAGCAAACACGGCAGCCCCCAGACAATGAGGGCTCCCACCTTGGGTTCTCTGCCAGAAACTCTATCACCATCAGTATCAAGTAGCTGACAGCACACAGCGTTGTATGTGCACAGATTGCCCGAAGGTCACCCAACATTTACCTTATGGTTAAAAGCCAAAATGAGATTATCCCTATGGATGCCACCTAATAAACACACACATCAAGCTGTAAGGGATGCCAGCGTGTCTGGAGCGATAACCACCCGCAGTGCTTGCACAGGCTGGCAGGAGGGAAGCACAAAGAACATGCCTGCCATGCCTGCTCAGTCCCCTTTGGGAGGACCTCTAGACAGCCCCACTGCACTCTTTATGGCCCATGCATTGTGCTCTGCTTTTTAAAGCCTTGCCCTGTGCACAGGCTGCGTGGCATCGCCTGAACTGCCTCAGTGTACCCAAAGCAGTGCTGCGTCTTTTCAGCAGGAACTTTGTTAGGTGGGTATTTCAGACGAGGTCTACAGATTGGCACAAGAGTAACTGCACAGAAAACCCATGCAGCAGACACTTAAAATGTGGGCAGTCTGATGCCTTAAGTTTTAGCTTTCATATTTTCCAGATTCTGTACTGCCTTAGTCTGTGACTCTGAGCTTCATATAAAGTGTTAGCAAGTTCTCCTCACAGTTTAGTTAGACAAAACAATCCTTTTCCAGCCCAAGAACCAAGGACACCATTGCAGCTTCAGGCCCAAGAAGTATAAACAACAGCAAATTGAGAAGAGCAATCGGGCAGGACAGGACTTCATAACCCAAAGCTGTAATTGGACAATTAACCTCGATATATAAATTGACCAAGACTTATAAAAGTGTGAAAATTCTTGACCGGTGGTCCATCTTGCATCCATCTTGAGTCCATCCTGGGCACAGCCATGGCTGGGCTCTTGTACTGCCCAAGATGTATCCTTTGCAGGCCTTTTAAAAAAATACTTACCTTATTCTTTTAACGTTGTTAAAAGAACAATGTCTCTGTTTCAGATCAGCCTCTTAAGGCATCAAGTCCTCAGAAAAACAACTCTGCTGTCAGAATGACCACAGAAGAAAAGCTAACTTTGCACAGACTACAAAGGTATTATTTTTAAAAATAAAGAGAAAGGAGGGGAAAAAATCCATCAAAGTTAAAGGAAAAGCATACAGAAACTATGGAGAAAGGGCTGAAATGAGATTGTTTGGTATTTTTTTTATTTTTCAGTTGCAAATATAATTTCTATGATGATTCATGCATGTAAATAAATAAACAACAAGTGGATGCCATGCCAGGAAGAGATATTACTTCGCAGCAATTCAGTAAGTTACTGTCATAGACAAAACCATCCATCATGGACCAGATGCTCGAAAAGTCCAGATCACAAAACCTCCCAATTTCTGAATAAGGCACCATTTTGTCCTGAAACCTCCTCTGCCATCCCAATGTGTTGACAACTGAAATTCACAGGTAGCTCCACTGCCAACAAGGAGCAGAGTTTGCAGCTTGCCCTCCACCATCTCTCATTGTCCCTTCCCATCCCTTCAGGAATAGCCCACACCAGCACCTGCTGCATTCCCTTTGGTAGGTGGGACACCAGCAGCACACATCACACACATCTAACAACTTCTACAGCCAGTCTGGTGAAGCATCACCAGAAAAATAAATAATCCTGCTCTAGCAGCTCAGGATCAGATCAGTTGAACGTGTCTAACTGCCCTGGGAAACGCTCTCTCCATGAATTATTGAGAGGTAGCTTCTGAGTTGTCTAAATAGTTTTAGGTGCAGCCTCTCAGGCTCTCAGCAGCAATTAAAGGCACTGGTACTGGTCCAAAAAAAAAAAAAGTTAAAACTTTTTAGGATCATGCCTATATTATTAGCAAATGCCTTTATAGAACAATTGGCAGTTTGAATTTGTTGCCTCACAACATCAGGAAAACAAACGTCACACCTCACACCAACTAATAATGAGCTGACTTCACCTAGTCAGTGGACAGACATTTGTGTGGCCCCAAGAATATCCCACTGTTCACTCTACACCAGCAAAAAGCACCATATGGCCTTCTATATTGGTGTCATATCTAATTTCTGAAATTATGTAGGGCACTCTTTCAGAGAAGTAGGTTGCTGTGATATTTTGGATGCAAAGGTCTTCCACTCTTGGAGACCTGAATCAAACTTTCATGTAAGCATAGTGCTTGTTGCTATGACATAATTGCAGGCTTGTTTATGTTATGAATACTGTGTAATGAAGTCTGCATGCAGTCTCCTCTATTCTGGGATTGAAAGTACTTTGACTTATGAATTATGGCAAACATTTTCAGTCTGGGTATCTGCTGTCACAGAAGCTATTTAGAAGGCAGTGGGGCAGAAAGGCGTGCACAAGGGGAAGGTGCTCAAGGACGTGATCAAAGGAACAAGAGTACTACTCAAAAAGCAAACTCACCAAAATAAAAAAGTGCATGAGGTAGAATTTTCCTTACATTCCTCTCTGCTTAAGCCAGGGCTATTCCTAGTAGACCCCTGCCCCTCTCCAAACTAAACTGCTAACTGTGCCTAGGAGTCACTGATCTGACTCAGTACTGACATCAGTCTCTGAATACACAATAAATTAATTTGAGACAATATACCAAGTCATCACTATTACTTCCCTTCCCTACAGCTGGTACAGCCTCTAGTCCTCCCAAAGGAGTGGGGGTATTACCAGAGCCAGAAACATTGGCATAACCTTACACAGTTAATTTGCTCTTAGACCTCAATGTAGGAAAGAAATATTTGGGCATGTATCATAACCTTAATTTCCGTGCCCAAGGTGGCAAATGGAGTAGCTCTGCTCCACACAAATGCTTTTGGGTACTGATCTGAAGCTTAGAGACATTGAGATAGGTTAACATTTTCTTTTCCAACTTTCATGCTCCCATTCCCAGAACATATATGTGGAAAAGAGTAATTGTCCGTCTCCAGCTGATTTCCTCACAAGGGTAGTAAAAACCTCAACAGGGTAATTTCACCTGCAGAGCCATGGGTGAGTCTTGGCACAGCTAGTATCCTCCTCTGACCAAGCCAGTATTTTTACTCTTCACATAGATGTCTGCAACTTCATTTTAAGTGAAGTTTCAAAAATTGTGAACTATTTCAAGTGGGTAATGGAGAAGGGGGAAAAAAAAGGAAAAAAAAAAAAAAAGGAGGGAGAAAAAGTGACAGACCAAGATAAAGGCTATTTAAATATCATTGTATAGCTTTAAGAAATAATTCTTCAGAAACATGGGAAGAACATTACTTTGGAGAGGAATATTCAACATCAGAGCATTAATTGCTCTACCTGAGAGCATAAAAATAATTTAGCCAGGCTTCTGCTCTCAGAGTGGAGCCAAAAAAATTGATTTCATAAAACTGACCCATAGTACAAATTACTTTTCACAAGGAAAAAGTACTGACTTTCTTTTCCTCCAGAAAGTAATTTTTCTCATATTTTCCTTGAGTTTGTAATAAAAGGCAGTGGAACTAAATATCTAGTCTGTCTAGGGAAAAAAAAGCCAGGTGTCAGAAAGGCCACAAAACTATATAAAATTGTTTTCAAAATGGAAGTTACGAAGAGATTAACTACAGGATGTTCTCTAGTAGGGAAAAATAATGGAGGGACTAAAGCTACATTCAATGAGGAAAGAAGAAAAAAAAAATCACATTATCAAGGGCAATCCATCACTCAGACCTACTTCAGGGTTTGGAAACCAAATTCAAGCACTCCTGAAGGACCGTCTCCTAGGCACAGACAACACCCCTGAACAGCCAGACTCCAGTCACTACTTTCTCTGTCACATTACACACAACCACACACATCCCACCACTGCCTGCTTCTCCATAAGCTGACCTTCCCAAAGATGCTTTTTCAGGAGAAACCTGTCTGTGCTTCTAGGCATTCAAAGCAGGGAGCCAAAATGGTAGGGAGGCTTTGAAGGATCAATGACCCTCAAGTTACTTGGCCTCACCTGTGTCCTCACTGCAAGGTGGCTGTAATACAGGCCTCAGTGAACAACAGGAGCTGAGCTCTTGGCTCTCAATCCTGCCTCCAAGAAATTAGTCTGCCTGAGGACAAAGCACCAACAAACTACACTGAGAAAATTTTATGCATAGATAAGAGCAAAGCTAAGGGCAACACCCGAGAAACCAAGCTAAGCCAGAACACGGAGTGCTGAAGAGGTTGTATCCAAATCAAAAGGAAAAAACATTTCCTCCTGGTATTCACATTTTTACAGCAGAAATAAACACACAGAGCACCTTTAACAATAGTTCCAAAATCAAGACAGAATTGTTATGAGAGGGTGAGTAAACCAGAAAGCACTCACTGGCAGAGATTTGCATTCAGCTGGAGGAAAATCAAAACAAAATATAGATGCAGTGTAAGTTGGGTGCTAGAGGGGTGCCAGAGATCTCCATAAGGTACTGAGGTACACTGATTGAAGCATTTAATAGAATCTCACTTATATTACACTATCATACTTTCTCAAAGTCAAACTAGAAAGCTACCTTACAGCAGAATTTATCTTCATGAGCAAGACTGTGCCGCCTCTGGTGGATTTGCATATTGTCTGCATTGTTTGCCAAATGCCATCAACAACCTCTCAAGGCCATTCAAAATTGGTAACTTGCTATATCTGTTTTAAATTAGCTGTGCAGGTGTATATGGGTTCTTTGGGAAAGTGGTTCAGCTTAAGGGGGAAGAGGAAAGCCTTTAGTAAAATCATAATAACTGGAAGATAGACACGCATTTGAAAAAAAACACCAAAGCAAGAGAACGACCTTGAGTTTCAAGTCCGAGCAAGCTAAGTAAAAAAAAAAGCACCAAAATGCATTTTGCTGTCAGCCCCTATGGGCCAGATCATGAGAGGTACTGTAGCAAGTGTTTATTTGCCAGGGACAGCAGTTACACAAGGCCCCCTTCCTCTCCTACTGCCTTACGTAAGCTTCCCTGTCTAGACACAAGCTTGACTTTGACAGAACATGCTGGTCCTACATTTTTCCCGGGACTTTCCTCACCATCTGGAAGCTACAGGGGAACAACAATGCACTCAACAGCAATTCTGCCTCCCCTCAGCTGTTACATAAAAAGTCTGGGCTCTTAAAGCACTCAGTGGAGGATGAAGAGAGTAAAAATCTAACTGCTTGGATTTAATTTCTTACTTCAGTGATATTTTCAAGAGGTTTAGCTGTCATGCCAACATAGACAAGAATCAATATTCCTCAGTTACTTCTGCAAATAAAAAACAGAATCTGGATCAGCCTCAAAAATAAATACAGAGAAGGAAAAAAAGGAAAAGAGGGGTAATAAAGGACAAGGAAACTACACGTAAGCAGGTTATATATAAACTGTTTTATATAAAACACCTTCTATACCCCACACACTTTTTCAATGCTTCCTGGCAATAACAAATGGCATTTTGTTCTCTGGAAAATAATATAGCCTAAATCAATGACATGTTGAACTCTAATACAAAAATGCACTGAAAGTAACAGGGGTTTGGTTGAGGTCACAATAACACCTTTGCTATACAAGCTAAAATACCATCTTTTACTGGAGTTCTGAGAGAATCCAGCATCCTAGTAAGTCTTAAAGCAAAGCTGGGGTAGAAGAGCATCTATTAGACATCACAACTTGGTCGGAGTTCATGTCCCAAGTTCTGTTGTCCTTTGACTTAAAACACAGACAGACAAAAACAAAAAAAAAAGAAAAACATCACAGCCAGTATTCATAGCTACTGAAATTTTATTTTCTGGTAGAAAACAAACAAGAAAAAAAGATAATGAAGTTGATCTCTTAGTTGAAAACACTTAGGCATCCCTTTGACTTTTGTCTTTTGACCAATGCTTGCCCATCCTGACCCAGTGGTCTGACATGAGCCAGCCTGTGCTCAAACAGGTGCAGCAGGACTACCAAGAGAAAATATAATTTTGCATACCTTAACACATTCCTAGATGCTAGCCAAAAACTAAAATCCAAATAGGATTCCGAAAATTATCCCCTGGAGCCTGTGCAAAGCAAGGCAAATATCAATTGAGACAGGTCATAAAATTAAAAAAAAAAAAAAACAAACAGCTGTAGCTGTAAGTGCCTTGTTAGTGGAGCTCGGCAGCAATGAAGAATTGATCAAGTTGGCTGTCACCAGTGGGAACTGCCATAAAGGCTTTTGGCAGAGGAACTAGGATGGGATGATGAAGTATTTGCTTAACTAAGGAAAAGAAAAATAGTAATATTTAATAAAATATATATTAAAGGATATTCACAAACATGGTTCATGGCAACCCTATAAACTCAGGAATTTTGTGCCGTGACAAAGGAGGTCTGAAAGATCTGATGAAACGTGAAACAAAAAACATTTTATTCTTATGCATATATAATAAATAACACCCTTGGCTTTTGTAAGAAGCCAGTTAAAAATTGTTTGGCATCTCCCAAGATTCCTCCTCTTTGATCTCTCTGCCAACATGATCCATATTAAATGAAGAAGCAGAGCTTACACTATATATCTGTCAGTAAGATTCAGGAGAGGTGTTGGGAGAGGCATCAGGAAGGCACATCATGACATTTTCACCTATGTCATTTTTGCAAATTAAGCCAGAGCTTGCTGTACAAGGAAGAGGAGGACAAAAAGCCATCAACTCTGTGTGCAAGAGCTGTTAAGTAATGGATGAATAACACAGAACAATATGATTAAACAAAATGACATTGTTCATTTATATATGTGGGAGAAGGGGGTATATAAACACATGAATACATTTATGCAACTGTCCTGGTCACAAAAAAGAAGAGAAGGGTGCAAGTGCTTTGACTGCCAACACGAAACATCCATCATCCACCCCAAACTGATAGTGTTCATATCAGATGTGATTCTTAGTTCTTATAATCGCTCCATTAAAGACTGACAGTCTCAGCTTAGCCCTCTCAGGAGAACAAGGAAGTCAAGAAAAGAAGAGTACAAGTGACTCTGTAACAGGAACGTAAACCAGCCAGATGTGGACACACTGGCCACTTCACAGCTGTACAGTAGCCAGAGACAGACAGTACCTGCCACCATAAGGAAATGTAGAGAAATTTATTTAAGGAACAATAAAACTGAAGTTAAATAAATGATGGACAGACCTTAATTATTCTGCATATAGCCAAAGAAAATGTTTGGCCATATAGCTGTTAAAAAAAAAAAATTAAAAATGTGATGAACTAGCGAGATCTGAATGTTCGTAAGAATTATGAGAGGGAAGTGAAAAGCCGAATATATCCTGTATCAGCATCGGTTTGGACAGTATTAAAATTGCTGTGAGTCGATAGCATTTGAACAGCCTGCATGAGATCTCACCTCTCTGTGCATTGTACAAGTGTCCACACTACAAAGCCTTCAGCCCAGCTGGCACCCTGACTGTTACAGCAAAGAAGTCAATAGTTCTACCTGACCTGAGCACCAAAGACATAAAAGGTATTTGCTGCCGAGACACTAATGCTGGGCAAGCTCGTAGTAGCAGTGTCCATATGTTCTATCCATTGAAGTACTGCCAACAACAAATACTCAAGAATATGAGTCAGATGCCATAAAATTCCACATTTGGCATAAAACCAGACATTTCTTTTAGCAAATAATGGACTTCAACATTTTATTTCCTTCTAATTTCTGAGTATTTACAGCTTCTAAGCATTTTTCAGGAATGTTAGGAATGCACTCTTCAAACACAAGAGCTGAAATCTTCCTGAAATCCCAGGGTGCTAGCAGACAGGCTTTCCAATAGAAAAAAAACATATACCATGAGAAAAGACAAAAATCAGAAATTTAACAACACTTTTGCATAAGAAACACCAAGATCATCATCTACAGAAAGTCAGGAGTGCATATTCTTCTTGCCTGAAGTCCAGAGTTCAGAGCCAATAAGCAATTTTAACTAAGGCTACTTTAGTTCTTGTACAATAAGTGATTTACTCTCACTTCTTGAACAGTATGTGACTTTGACACTGAAATTTCACATTGCCATTGTAGGTTTAGGAGGAGGACTGCAGTTTCACATGCAAACACACAACTGAGTTATACTTACCTGCTCTCACTGTGGAGAAGGAAAAACAAACAGGTTTTTATTTTAAAGGGAACTGTAGCTCAAAAAGACTTTTAGTTTTGGAAACACATTTCTTATGAAAGCACTAAATTATCAGAAAGCAGCACACCACACCCAGGTGAGCATCATCGTTCTAGGGATCACCAGATCTCTCTCTGCCAGCCCCAGTGCATAACCCCAGCTTCCTCGGTGGACCAAAAGCAGTTCATTCTTCACTCTCAACACTTCTTCAGTCTGACAAACTCAAAACTTGTAAAACTCAATTAAATATCCTGTTACTGAAGAGAGCTGACGTCTCTCCTGAAGTGAAGATGTGCTATGACTTGGCTACCTTAGATCTCTGTGACTCAGAGTTGGGAAATCTGCAGTTTCACAGGATAGTGTCCCTTTAAATAGCTGTTTTTCTCGGTTTCATTAAGCTGTGTATTTACTTTAAGGAACATTTCTTCACTTCAGAGTCAACAGAGTACTGTGAATTATTCCTCAGTGATTTCTCATCGTACAGACCAAAGCGCTTCCACAAAGAGGCAGTGGGTGTGCAGCAAGTCAGCTGATTATCACCCTCCCGTGGGAGCTGCTCTCCTGGATGCTCCCTGCCCAGCAGAGCGGACACTGAGGACCTCCCAAGCAGTGACCCAGGGGCTCTCTGTTGCTCAACAGTTGATGCCACTGATTTAACTCACAAAGAGATTCACTGAGATAGAACAATTTAGTTCTCTTCATCCTTGTACGAGCAATGTTACTGCTGTGTAATGAACAAAAGCCAAACTATGACTGTGTCTGATCAGTTATTAGCAAGCCCACTTCTCCCCTCTTCTCCTCGCCCAGTACAAGCTATTTCCTCTATTATTCATTACCCCCATTCTCTGTGGTCAGGCCCAGGCAGAGCAGGGACAGAAGGAGAGAACTTGGGGAAAAGCAATGGTGAGAGTAGCCACTTGTGGACTATATAAAAGCCTGAGGGACTGGCAGGGTCCAGCTACCCTGTGCTTGCTGCCTCTTACAGACCACCTTGAGGGCACTTCTCCTCTGCCACCCCAAGTGTTGCCCACCTCAGCATCCACCAGCAGCAGGAGCACGGCCATCCCAAGGCTTTTCTGGTGGCCAGCTACCTCTGGCAGCTTGGGATGTGCAGGGATGGCTGCGGGTGTGACCACAGCACATCATCCCTGCAAGCTGCAGCCCCACGGATCTGAGCTTTAACGTGACTGCAGTCACAGAACCAGGTCTGAGTCTGAGCTGGATTCACATCTTCAAGCAGCTGGGCTGAATCTCAGCTTCTCCAATCTCCTCTTCTTCCAGAGCCTCAGCCCACGCAGGTATCTCTGCGCCCATCGCAATTAGAACTCCAAATTGCCAGGCAGGCATCGCAGTGACAAATCTCTCTCCGTGCCTTTACACTCCCCTCAGCCTTTGCCAGATCCAGCAGAGCCTGTGAGATGCAAATGCTTTCACACCTACGTGTTTTGTTTAATCAACCACAGATGCTCAGATTGATTGAGCAGTGATTTGCATAGATTAGCGTGAAGTCAGTATTTATAATACAGCAGGAATATTATGCCAAAATCCACCCCTGAGGAGGTACCTACTCACAAACTAAACTAGTAATTGGATGGAGTTTATATCAGAAAAAGAGACTGAAATTAAAAACTGGGGATCTTCAAGTCAGATTGATCAGATTTCCTCAATCTTCTTCCCTCTTGTGCGTTTCTTTCTTCTTATCTGTCTGGTGACATTGGAGACTTTCCCCCACACCTTCCCTAGAACAATTACAACAGCTGTCAAGGCTGTCACTCTGACCAGATCTACCTTAAGTAAAGTAGATATACAGTGCAAAGTGGGTGTTTCTACACATTGTAATTATTACCTTCCTTGGAGCTAGTTGTGGGTAAAGATCATAAATTTTCGTATTAAAATATTTATATTCTAACAAGAGTGAAAAATAAAATGGAAATTATTTCCAAATTCAGTTTAAAATCACCAAGAGTTGGACAAAACAGGTCTGAAATCTGTATGAGGTTTTTTTGCAAATAAAAACTCAGTGTTTAAACAAGACCTAACTTCAGAAAAACAGAAATTGTTAACATTTTTAAGCAGCACTAATCATTTTTCTCCTGGCCTAAAAATACAGATAGCTACAAGATTCACTTTTGTATTTCAGTAATTTACAGGGTGACTACCTTTATTAAAAAAAAAAATTAAAATGCCCATACTATATAACTCAAGAAGATGAACAAGGGAATTAGATTAAGTGCTGCTTGCTTTTCTGGAATTTAAGATAAACATTTTTTTGAAATATAGAGAAAACAGTGAGCAGACATTACTCTAGACAGGCGATAATTCCCATTTTGTCATATAAAAAATTAAGACCTATGTAACAGCCAGCCCTAGCAGACATCTATCAAAACAGCAGGGTAGAGAACTTCACTTGCAATGTGAAGCAGTTACCATGACCAAAGGAGGCAAGTATAGTCAGCTGTCAGGAGACGCAAGTTCTACAAACAGCAACACAAACCCCAAGTACTTCAAAGAATAAATCAGATGTCTTTTTTGCAGAGCTTCAGAGCAACTGACAACATTACTACTACTGTACTGACATAGAAAACTAAAGGGTTTTTTCCCAGAGAGTTTCAAAATAAAATTTGGCACTGACTTACCTATTTTACTGCGTGTTGCCAATGACCAATCTATTTTTTCCCTTATTTTTATCCTCTCCTTTTCAAAAGAACAGCCCAGGAGCACATTTCAAACATAATACCACCAGTAGGCACCAAAATCCAGAACCACACAATGTAGTTCAGCCATTACTGTCATGGCACATTACCTACAATTTATTTTCTTTTTCTTTCCTTGGTTTACCTCCTCAGAGGATGACAAATGGTTTCCAGCACATTGAAAACTAGCTTGGGGTTGAAAAATCCATGTAACTTGCTTTGAAACCCAAATGTAACTTGTATTCTGGTAAGGCTGAATAGATCTCCCACTTTTGCATCTGAAGGTTCTTGTAGTATTAAGAGTAGTACAGAGACATTTTTCTAAACTGTTCTTCCTTTTATGTATTTAATAGTAAATTTAATGAATCAACAGTTAATTCAGAGTGTATTTTATCTACACCTATTTACTGAAAGATGCTGCCCAGTCCAGTGCCCTAGCACTCACCTAATCTAACCATTCCTGGCAGTAGAAGTTATTACTGACTGATTTTACTGCCTTCTTGCAGAGGCTTTGCACCAAGATGTTTGTTTTTCCCTTGCTTTTACATTAAAGTTGTAATATTTCTAAGAGTAGCAGCAAATTTTTAAATGGGATTTTAGCTGGCAATTTAAATGCACCTTTTGCTCCCATTAATTTTCATTGAGCATCTGCATGCACTGATGAATCTCCCCATACTTCCATTAGAGAAAGCAAAGCTATTAATAAACCAAAAGTGAAGAATATATGAACAAAAGAATAAAATGGAAAAAAGATCCCCAAATACACAATCCTTTCCCCAAACATCAGCATAACATTTAGAAGGTGCACAAATTCTTGAGGAAAACAGGCAGGATAGGAAAGGACTCTGGGTACAGTGATGCCAGCAGAAAAAGCATGCATTCACTCACTGTTTCTGAAGTACATGAATATGCACTTTCCTGTCTATAAATTGACCAATTTACCATTCGGAAAAGGCAAAGTGATAATTAATGTACAGGGTTAAAGAGAAAGGAAAGAAAAACAAAGTCTTTCAAGAATGCAGCAAGAGAATTTTCTGCCTGTGGCTACATTAGCCAGAATAAGAATGTCCACTGTACAAGATCTCATTTCATGCATGAATGCAGCTCTGGGTCACAGCTCTACGCTCTCTTGCTCTGAAGCTTCCCCATTCACGCCTCTACCCCAGCCTAAAATACTGCTATTTATAAATTGCTTGCAAAACTGGTATCCCATCAGCCTCACAGGTTTTATAAACAAATGCGTCTGTCTAATCTGATACAGAATTTGTAACATTTTTCAACCAGAAGCAGTAAACAAGATGATGCAGAAGGCCATTACTTCCAGATTCAGGCAGAATGTTATTGACAGATGAAAAATTGCTCCCATTTTTGCCTGCAGAACTAAGAACTCTGCTGGAACAAAATGAAAACTCCTTCCAATTTCCATTAACAATTTCTTTTGCTTTAATGGCAGAACTCAGGTTCGTTTTTGGGAAGCCATCCTCCTCAAGGCCAATTAAGATACAGTTTATCAGGACAAACAGTGTTATTTTTTCTATTTCAGTTTAGAAACAGCAAAATTGTTTGAGTATGTCCTACATTACATCCTGGGGAGTTGAATTCTGTTGAAATAAAATGAGGGCAGATACCAGACTCCAGAACAACAACTTCTGGGCTGACTTACACAGGACAGCGCAGTAACATACACGAGTAATTAATTATGTTGGACTTTTTAATCTACATTAGCACGGCATTTTCCTAGACTAATGCAATTATGCTTCTGATACTTAATAAGTTTTGTGAGGTATCTCAGCAATCTTGACTGCATCCACATGGACACATCTTCTGATGTTAGGTTGTATAAACACACTGATTCACAAGTTTCAGCCATCAGTGGACAGTCTGCATATGCAAATCAGGCACAAGCCAAAAGGGAAGGCAAAATAAATCCAGTATGAACTTGCTCTGTGCACCTGTGGAATTCCTATGACTGCAAGTCCAATAAGCTGCAAATAACAGTTTTATCTGTCTAGACTAAAGGTTTAGATTGGCTTGCAATCAACTGCTTCAAATAAGGCAAATCTTTGGAAAAGAAAGATGAGAAAAGAAGAGAGGAAAATTAGTATACAAGAACTAGATATGGCATAGCTGCATGGAATCACAGAATGGTTGAGGTTGGAAGATACCTCTGGAGGTCTTCTGGTCCAAACCATCCTGTTAAGCAGGGCCACCCAGAGCTAGTGGCCTGGGCTGTGTCCAGGCAGCTTCTGAATAATCACAAGGACAGACTCCCCAGCCTCCCTGGACAGCCTGTGCCAGTATTCAGTCACAGTGAAAAAAAGCATTTTCTTATGTTCAGGGGGAACCTCCTTCGTTTCAGCTTGTGCCCACTGCTTCTGGGTCCTGTCACTGCGAAGCACCTGGCTGCATCTCCTGTACACCCTTCCTTCCATGTATTAATACATACTGATGACACCCCCTGAGTCTTCTCCTCTCCAGGCTGAGCAGTCCCAGCTTTCTCAGCCTTTCCTCATAGGAGAGATGCTCATCATCATCTTCATAGTCCTTTCCTGGATTCTGCCTGGTAGCTCCAGATCTCTCTTCTACTGGGGACTGCTAAAAGAGATTTTTTCCAAATGACACTTCTCTCAAAAGACATTTTTTTCAGTCAGAAAGTAGTAAATTTCTTCAAATTCAAACCAGCAAAGAGTAAAGATTTACTGGGGATGGTTAATACAATTCACTTTCTCACCCAAAGATATTAAGCTTCTTTGTTTTAAGAGGACAGCACTACTATTAGACCTACAAAAACCCACGGAAGACTCTAAACAAAACTGTTGATGCATACCAGAGACATAATTTATACATATCTTTTTCACACAATTTATAGCTGTCTTCTAGAAAAGGCTTGAAAATTACTAAAAAAGAAAGTTTATTAAATTGTTTACTGTTCAAATACATTCTGAGGCAAAAATAAATGCCTTGCCAGCTGGTGTTCCTGTGCTCTGTGCAAAGAAGCAATGTTCGACACTTATCTCATAGGACCCAAAATTCTTCTTTCTGACTTTTTTTCCCCCTAAACCATCAGTTGTTTTTTTCCCAACATTTCCTCTTTAAAAAAGCAGGATCAATAAATAAATTCTTGATGTAGCTGTTTGCATAATGTGATCAACATTGTGGGAGAGCACAAAGCGATCCTTGAACTATCCCTCACTGCCCAGGGCAGCTCAGGCTGGGAGCAATGCCACAGGAGGGAGCAGACCCTGCTGTGTCCCAGACCTGAAGCCTTAGGTGCCCAAGCTCTTTAAATAGAGAGCTTCCCTAACCCTTTAAAAGTCCTGGTTCTTGAAGCTTGAAAGAAGAAGGAGAGGGTAAATAGGAGGGATAACACATATGCTTGAGTCCTCTTAAACCAAAGGCAGGATATCAACTTTTAAACTACACCTGTGCACAAACTTTTCCAGTCTATGCTGCGGAAAAGTAACAGCAAAAACATGCTAATCTTGTTCTGACTTACTAGGAAGTTATTTATAACACACTTCAAAATTTTGGAAGGTTGTATTACAGAGGAGTTGCATTGTCTATTGTTTTACAAGCAGGTGCAGGAAACTCAAGCAGAGCCAACATGTTCACTAAAAAACCCAAAACAAGCAAAAACCAGAAACCTCTGGGTTGTTGAACTTGCTTTTTTTTTTTTTTTTTTTTTTTTTTT
>VXBI01002976.1:297192-323050 GCA_013397375.1 Toxostoma redivivum | reverse complement strand
TTTTTTTTTTTTTTAAAAAACTTATTCTCACATATTTAGCAAAAGTCGATATGCCATAATATTTACTAAGCAGACATGGACACACTATCGCATTGTCCTTATGTTTTTTGGGAAACTCCAAACTTACCTTAAAATTATTCTTTCTGAATTACTAAGATGATTGAAGACATGTAATTTAAAGCCGCTTTGACAGGGAAAGGCAATTTTTTTTGCAATAGTCTGCTCTCCGTACATCAAAGCAGAGACCAGAAGTCTTCTTGATTTTCTGAACAGACAAGCAATAGAAAATTGTGGGCATTCTTTCTTTCTTATTCAGTTCTTACTACCCAGAAACAGGAGTCATCTATTGAACACATTTCACTGGGGAGGGCATTCCGCAGGTCCCATAAAGCAGAGAAATACAAGCACAAACAATCCAACAGTACAAATATTATGAAAAAGAAAGGAGTCTGTATTCAGTCTAGGTGAAAAAACACTGACTTCGAGAAACAGATGTTGAACAACCACAACATAATCATCAGACAGCTGCCAATTCTGAATGGGATGCTTTTCTCATTTTGCACATTAGCAGTCAAAACTGTGCTTAATTTTAGTGTTAGGTCAGGTAGGTGAACACAAAGCCTGTCTGGGGAAGCTATATTTATGTACCACTTATCTGTTCTTCCCCTCAGAAAATTCATTACCCAGTCTTCCTTCCTGCTTACCCTTAACCTCAGCTTCCAAAAAAGTACTAAATTCTGCTTACACAGTGTTCTTTATAATTAGACACAAATTGTCCAAGACGTTCAATTACAACATTTTCTGCTCTAGCATCTAAAAACTCTGAATATTAATAAAAGCTTTAATCATCCTGAAAAAAATACTATGCTATCACAATTCTATTCTGTTTTAAATTCCTCTGAGCAGACAGAAATATGAAGACTGATATAGTAATTATTACTACTCACACAGCCATCATTCTGTGAATTTTAGAAGCTGGATTACAACAGTTTTACAGTGTTTAAAATACCTCTGTCAATTAAGTTTTCATTTATGGTGTTGGATACAGTAAAGCTTATTTTATACTATACTATACTATACTATACTATACTATACTATATTTTTATTATTTTATATATCAATTATAAAATTAAATACTCTATACTATATTACATTATTTTATGTTGATATTACTTTTTGTACACATATATTACACACCATACAATAAACATGTACATTTGTGAATGCACATCCATATATGCACATGAAACAGGCAAAAGAGCAGCCTTTGATAGGTAATGTACACACCAGTTCAGTGAAATTCCTTAAATTATGCAGCCTAAGTGTTTAAGTACCAGTCTGACAGAAACATGTTGCAACACAAATACATCAATTACCACGTAAGGCTAAAGCAACCTACCAAACCACTGGCTGTGGCTAACAGAGATTGTAAGACATTCAAAGTGTCCAAGATCTGTTCTCTAATTTCTGAAGATTTCTTCATATTAATTTACAATTTTAACCCAATGTAGGCATTGAGGGAGTTTGTTGTCTTTGTATTTTAAGTACACATTGCCTTAGTTTTTTCTCTCATCTCTAATCTCCTTTAATTCTGCTGTCTGCTAGCAGTTCAGTCTCCCATTCTCATTTTCCACATTTTACTTCTTTGGTCACTGGCACTCGTCAACAAAATTTACCCACTAACCTGCTTGCTGATGTTGGCCTTTTCCAGGAATATGTGCCTCCCTGTACAAGGAACTTAAATAAAATGAAAAAAAAAAAAAGCTGATTTCTCAGAAATCTGCTGAATCGGTTTGTCCCTTATGCAAAGTCCCTTCAGTTACACAAAGATTGGGCACCCAGTGTAGAGTCCTGCCAGATAAACTCAACCTCTGTCCTTTACTCTTTCATGTCAAATGGCTTTTTCCCTCATTAGCTTCTGCTTCCACAGGCTTGGGCTTGGGAATTACCTATGGTGCTGCTGGTATTCTGGAGGATGTTCTGGTTTGTGTCTTGGTTTAGGGCAAATTGTAGGAGGAAGCTTTTGAACGGTTTTGGTAAGCAGTTCCAATGGGTAAATACAGTAATGGAACTCTGAATGCTGGAGAAACCTCTTGTTCCTATTTAAGGGAAGCCTTGCTCCCTGTTTTTTTACATTTACTTTAGGAGCTTCTGGGCTTTTTCCCCTTTTATTCCTCTGCTGTACACCTGGCTCTGAGCATTAACAAGGGTAGACAGTAGCAGCTGTTCAAGGGCCAGTTATGTTTTCTTACTTTTCAACATACCTATCTGTAGTTTTCCTCCTACCTGTATGTTTTAGGCTGGAGAAAATGGTTTTCATGATGGCTTCCCTAGGAGATGATTCCAAACCTAAACCAGAAGGTTTCTAATTTAACACATGCTCTTTGTTTCCTTTCCATGAAAAAAATTTTAAAGCTGTTAGATCTACAACTGGACAGTCACTGGTCAGTGAGGGGTAAGCTAGTCACAGATCCAAAAGACTGAGTGCCCCTTTCCCAGGCACCGAGAACATCACACCCAATCTGAAGATACTCAGTGTTTCTGAAAATAGTTGGAACACATGCATGACCCAATGAAAATGAGGGGTGCAGTGACATCATGTGACTGGACACATTTCTATTTCCAGCAAAGAACTTTACATCCCAACTAGCACTGTTGCACTCACTCTATAGATCATAATCACACCTCCAACATGAAAACATTTTCACTGCTATGTGATGAACATATCACAATTTACCATTTTAGGTAATTTAGATATTTTTATGTCAATACAGGCTTAAAAATCCTAAACAAAAAGCTTTTCGTCTTCCTGTTTATCTCAGAACACATACAGACTTAAAAAGCAGCCTAGTTTACAAGTTTACATCAGAGGTCTCTTTCTTTTAACAGATGTTAACCTGACCAGAATATTAATTTTTTTAAACAATAGAGAATTAGGACAAAAATCCGAACCTGAGAACTCAACAAAGCAATAACAAATGAGGACCCAAGACAAGTCAACAAGAATTTTGGGGCACTTCACATGGAAGGCTCTTTGGGAGATGAGTTTCATAATAATCCTTCTTTGTTCCAAAAGCATTTTTTTCCCAGGACTCTTGTATGCAAGCAGTTTTGTTCTATAGTGCCAATTTGACCTTCTTAAAGTCAGTCATGAAAAAAAACCAAACAAAAAAATCCCACAAAAAACCTCCCCCAAAAAACAACCCACAGAAGAAATTATAACTTGTAAACACTGAAGTGCAGCTGCACCAGCAAGAGGTGAAAGATTACACTTTTCTCAGGCAGCAAAACTAGTCTGTGCTAAGTTGACTTGGCAAAAAAATCCATGCCATATCTCCTTGTAATCAGCTGAAGGAGGCAGATCTAAACAGAAAAATGAAATCCAAACAACACAGACCCAATGGAGTTTTCCAAGAAAAAAACAAAACACACAAAAACACACAAAAAAACAAACAAACAAAAAAAAGCAAAAAAAAAAACTCAGAAGAAATCGGCTGTGCTCATTTTATTTAAAGACATTAGGAAGTATTCAAAGAAGCCAATATCCAGGTTGCTTTTTTTTTTCCTGGACTGAATTACTAAAACTACCAAACATGAACATTCTGATGGAGGCATGGCGTAGAGAGTACAAACCACTTCTTTGTGAGCAATGACAAGGACCTAAATCCAATCACACTTAATTTTAATTAAAATTAGTTTATTAGTTTGTTTATAGTAGTATTTAGTTTATCTTAATTGTGTTGTCGTTTTGTGTAAATGAACTTCATCTGACATGCTCTAAATTTTTTTTATTACTCTTTTCTTCTCATGCTCTTTTCAACTTAGCAGTCTAGTTAATATCTATTTCTAGGAATAAGTGCCATCTTTGAGAATTTAACTAAACATGCTGAATGAAGCCTGTTTCTGAGAAGACCTTTAACAACCCACGAAGCTTCAGTGGAATTTCATTTTCCAGAGAACAAATCTCTCCTTGAGCTTGCTGTAACATCTGGCTTATCACTGGGAATGAAAAAAGTTTACAATATGTTTTGTGGAAAAAAATATAGAACTCAGCTCAAGTTAATACAGACCCAAATGACCTTCTCAAAAAAAAAAAAAACTTAAGCTTCCAGAAAACAGCTCTTTGTGATGAACTGGGTACTTTTTCAGCAGATTCTAGCTCTATAGAGCCTTTCAGTAAACACTGAACACTCAGCAGTCCCTTCCAGTACACTGTGGAGACTGCCTCTTACTAAGGAGATAATATAAGTAAGTTTAAATAACATAAATATATTTATAAATAAGATATAAATCTTTTTAAAGCTGGAACTGGTCACTACACAGTGGCAAATTCATGCAAAGCAACCCTGTGTCCTGACATGGGTCTATGAAATCCAGATTTTGACCGTGAACTGGGTCCTGAAAACTCTTCCTACAGCAGTCATGTGGGATGATTTTAAAGAACAGGAGAGTTGAAAGGGAAGAGAGAAAGGAGAATGGAAAAGAGAGCCAAACCTCCAGTTAATTTTTTTCATTAAAATCCACATGGTTCAAAAACCTGGTGTACAACACAGGACAGGATTACAATTCAGCAGAGACAGTATGAATACTTCTTTGTTCATTTTATTCTTATATATTTTGCCCCAAAGAACAAAAGCAATACTGTTAGACTGGAATATGTCACCAAACTTGATTCTTTCATCTAAAACTAAAGTCTAAATGACTCCTTTTATCTTCTTTGCTGCCTCATTGTCCCTCTCCAAGTGCCTGAATGAAAACAAGCAAGCTCAAAGCAGTCAGTGGACACTATAACACCCACACTTTGACCAGAAGGAGTTGGATTGATTTGGCAAAAAGCATTTTAGGAGGCAAAACATCAAAGGATGGCAGGATGCAAGAAGAAAGAGGGGAGATCACTGGCTAGTTCCATCCTTGGCATCAACGGAATCAAAACAAGACTAAGCCATATTTCATGAGCTACTTTCACTTCTTTTCTTAGCAATGCACAGCTGAAAAAAGTAGGTACAATACAGTGGAATGAAACATTTTACTTAAGTTTAGTACTTTTACCTACAAGCATGAATTCAGGTCCTCACAACCAGTACCAGCACACTAAGTAGCATCATCCATGTTTTCTACATGTTTGCTTTCAGCATCAGTTTGAGTTGACAGTGTATCTGTTCATTAAGATAATCACTGTCCTACAATCAGCAAGTTCTCACACCCTTTTCTTCCACCCCAGAATTTGCTGAAGCTTATCCAACATATAGATTTGTTGTGATGTGGATTAACTACACCAAGCAATACTTTGAAAGAGCCCCTTTTTTGCCACCAGGCCCCAATTTTGCTACTCTATGTCCATGTTAAATAGCCCTCCCTGGATGTGTTCTGTGTGTCTAGTTCTCAACTTCTTTTGAAATTAAAATGAAAAAGTAGTAAGTCCTTGTACTATATTCACCAAAGTAACTTTCATGAAGACATGAAAGAATTTACACTACAAACACAAACTTCCTCCACATTCATGCTATTTAACCTTCCTCACCAACAATGGTGGCAATCTCTAACTTGGCTTTTTCCTAGTCCTTAGGCCCATCAGCTTGGTCAAAGGAGCTGCAGCTGAACCAGAGTATGCACACACTGCCAGGTCCCTGGTATTTCATCTGCCAGTCATCCATAGGTCTGAAATATATTAAACTTGAAACATTTTAATTTTTTTTCTTTTTTATATTTAAGCATATTTACTACATTTAGTACTTATGAAATTAAAAGACAGGATGAATCATTAGATATCTGGCAGAGCTAAATCAACAAAACTTCTTTTATTGCAAGGTTCTTCCCACCCAGCCTTTTCAAAGGGTCCCAGACAACTTCAGTTATAGATCTTTTTAATCACTGCCTAATTTAGGAGTGAAAGGAACAATGCCATGTAAGAAAGAACAAGGTCTATTTTCACCAACCTGAGCTGAGACACGATATATGAGCAATTAGGACCCTAATCCTGTAGCACTTAATTTCCCAATTGCTTTTACAGGGTGTACAAAACAATGGATTATTGCTTTGTGTTTTCTTCATGAAACACCAACAGTACAACCAGGTGTTCCAAATGCCCTGTACCTGAATCAACGAGGATTTGTGGTGCTCCACCTGGAACAACATCCTCACTACCGAGATGCTTATGCAGAGTGGCAAGCCCAGGAGAGCTGTCTGCTAGGGCTCCTGCAGACACAGTAGGAACCAAAAACCCAGGGAGTTACAATGGATTGACTTCAGGACAAGCAGCAGGAAGGGCAGCTGGCACACATGCGCACGCAGAGAGTTTCGGATGGCAAGAGCTACGCAAGGCAGGGCGATGTCTTTGGGAACTCCAGCAACTTCTTCTTCCCACAACCTGCCACACCTCCTGCTTTCTTCCCACCTACTGACTCGTCAGGCAGCCTCACTCTGCCTACCACAAGTTATCCATCTTCCAGTCTCTCTACTAAATCTCACCCAATCTGTTCACTCTCAGGCTAGTATTGTCCCTGTTTCTCCATCCTTCATGGACACACCTAGAAAGCCCAGGTGTTTTTTCTGAGGATTGTCACTGTTTAAACCAGTCAGTGTAGCATCTTGTAGAAGTCTCAACTCTTTTAGGGGACCTCCTCCAGACAAGGTACACTACAGACGTAAAATGTAAAAAATTAAAAGCTCTTTCAGAACACAATTATTCCTATAAGCAGTGGAGATACTGTGCAAAATTGCAGCATGTGGTAAGGGCTTCATGTCCATGAAACATGTTTTATCCATGCCTAACTTCAACACACTGCCAAAGGCCAGCAATTAGTCTGTGAAGGAATCTAATGGAGGCTACAAAGTCAAGATGGGGCTTTAATTCCTGTTGGAAAAATAAAATACTGACAAGATTCAGAGGCCACCAGTTGGCTTTAGAGATCAGGGCTGATGCCTTCAGGAAAGCAAGTGATTCAGTCATGTTAAAAACAAACACATCTGCAACTGAAAGGATGAGTTGATTGCTCTTATTTGTATTCAAGAACCTTTAAAAGACCGTCTTCTACCCCAGCCTTCTACCAAAGATGTGAAAAACTCCCAAAACACTATTCTGCCATCTTCAAACACTTGTGTATTTGTAGCTTGTGCATTTGTAGAAATGTTTTCATTTCTATTTCCCAGTGTTCGTGGTCAGCCAGCTCTCCTTCACAAACACTATACTTCATCAGAGAGCAAGTCACTGTTGGCAAGGAAATATTATGCCATGTGAAACAGAAGGGGTTTCTTTAAAGATTAACAGTTTAGGAATGTAGGTGATGTGATACCATCAGCTATACCTGTCCATTTGGAAGTAGCACTTCAAACCCCGATTTCCAACACACAGTGCCCTGCCTTCACTGTGTTCCCCCCAGAGTAATGTTTTATCATTGTGGGTCATGAATAGATGCAGCTTCATGCACAACATGAGGCAGAAAAAACAAAGTATTTTTCTGATTTCTTTCTGGTTTTGTTTTAACTAATATAAGTAGATCACTAAGAAAGTCCCAATAACTGTATTTCTTTTTCAGATTCATGCCATGATCCAAGACTTTTAAACCTCAAAAACGTATTTCACATCTGCAGATTTCTAGCAGGTGGTGGCCCCACTATGGAGTCAGATTTTCTCTGGAAAATCACCTCTGCAGTTGTTTTTTTTTTTTTTCCTTCCCCACTGGTTGACAACTATAATTAATTAGAAGAGAGGTGTGTGTGTGTGTGTGTGTGTGTGTGTGTGTATGTGTGTCTGTCTGAATAATGGAATGAGACACAGCTGGTAAAACTAGCAAAGCATAAATGTAATGTCTTGACCACTTGTTGCTATTACAAAATCCTATGGCATTTTTCCCTTGTGTATTAGTCTTGCAATGGGGATAAATAATTACATTCTGTCTGCTTAAATAGCTACTATGGCCACATATAGAACAGATTTGTGTGTCTAGCTCCTACTTAAATGACTTAACTGCCGTTGAAATCAGGGCCAAATATACCTTTTGACTGTGGCTTATATATGACATAATTAAAGAAAACAATTTCTATAAAAAGCCTATGCAGTCTGTAGTTTACTAATGTAATTTTTCTATTTAGCTGAAAAAAAAAACCCCAACAGCATTCCCTATAATAACCAATTATCCACCTAGTTAAAAATACACTATAAAGTCTGTGATTGCTCTTTTTCAGTCGGAGACCACCAGTGTAATGAAAACACACTCTGCAAGCAAGATTTTTATGTTGAAATAATACTTCACCTTTTTCACTAGAGAGGCCAAAAATTAGAAATACTAAAAAAAAACCCAAACCTAACTTATATGCTTTAAACCATTAAGTTCAGTTAGCCGTACAGAATGGAGAAAGGAATCCTATTTATTATTATTACTATCATTTAATCCAGCTCGGTATATTGAAAAGTACTGCAAAATTTGGTATCTGTGGGTGCAATTCAAAGGTCTCCAAAATCCATTTTTTATGTGCATAAACATTTTTGTACACAATTATTATCATGACAAATGATGTCTTTATAGAATCCATACTACAAAGTGTAGCCAAGTATATAACTGAAGTGTTCCAGGCAATATGGAGAAACAGTTGTGCTCACATAGAAATTAGGCTCTCCAACAGAGATCTCTAAAGCCCCATTTGTACTTGAAAGACATGTCTCTTGTTTCGCTTTATTCTTTGCTAGCCAACAAATATCTCATCTGTATTCTGCAAAATACACCTTTCAACCGTGGGAGGAAAAACAATGTTTTAGCATTCTGTGGGGAGGGAAGATAAGCAGCAGGAGAAGGGGAGGGGGAAAGAGGGATTATTTCCCCAGTTACCTGGAAGACTAGAAACACTCTTCTAATTCATGGGCTTTTTCATATGGATAAAGAAAGAAGTTTTTCCACGAAAGCGTGAGAAACATTTTACAAATGCAGAAACTGGATTAAAGAAAAATCATCTCTGCATTTATGTTCTGGCATCACATTCAGAGTCGTTCTTTCTGATCTACAGATGTGCCTTTTGTGCCTGAATGCAGCACAGTATACAGGAGTAGATAATTTATAACCCCAGTGTGGCAACACTAATTGTGCTGTCTGCTACTGCCTGTTTCTATAATGATGTGCAGGACTGAAATGTATCTCGGATCTGGACTTCACAAAAGAAAAAAGTCTGTTCTAAGAATATATGCTCACGTGTGTGCATGCATGCATGGTATTTTAGAACATATAGCAACTGGAAATGCTAATGCTTTGCATCCAAACTCTTAAGAGATAATACAGCAAAACACAAACTTCAGATAAATTGCAATAGCTTTCCTAAGGAGCCCCTTGTCACACAGGTAATATTATCACAGCTATGGCAGCTCAGAAATTGGCTTCTCTTTGCTGACTCATCACTGAAAGGGGTACAGTGAGAATTACCAAGGGGGTAGTTTAAAGTTGAGATGGCACACACTGGGTTCATTAGCATGACAGGAAGTAAAATGGATGAGTCAGATTTCCTCTCCAGTGTTAACCCAAGTGCTGGCCCTTCAAGGGCACAGAAAGCTGATGGCCCTATACTTACAGCAATCTACACCAAGAAATTAATCTGTCATAACAAGGAAGTTCTAGATACATCACTTCTAAAACAATTTTAATTGAAGCATGTTACTTATGGCACTGAGAAGCAATTGAGACAAGTGTGAAAACCAGCTGCAGGACTGCACTCAAGCAATCACACAAACACCAACGTTCTTCAACATTCCAGGCACTAATTAGCAGGAGGATGGTATCTGAGTAATAGCTGGCTGGTGCATATATGACTACACATCTGTTTCCCACCTCTCTGCATCACTCTGCATGTTCACAGCCTACACACATTTCTCTCTGAAAGTCCTAATTAATGGAGAGTTCGTGTTGCAATAGGCAGAGAAACTGTTATCACCTCCTACAAGAAGAGAAGACCTGCAAGTGCTGTCCACTAATGTTGGGCATCAGTACATCATGTTTAAGGAGCAGACATTTCTGACGGTCTGGTTTATTAACTGCATGAGTTGAATGGACAGAAGGGCTGTAGGAAACTTCAAAGAATCAAATGCCAATCCATATTGCAACACATATAATTCTAATCCTTGCTTGCTTAAACCGGCTTCCTTTGCAATTCCTAGTAAACTCTTTCCCTCTGTTCTCCTGTGCTGGAGATGTGCTCAACACCCCTCCCAGGGCAACAGCACGGTGTGCAATAGGGAATCCAGTACAGGCTGGCAGAGATACCACAGTTTTCACTTGTTGAGCAACTCAGTGTGCCAGCCTCACTAGATAACCACCTTCTATGAAAGACAGATACACAAGACAGTCGAGATTTCTGCGTTCTAAGATATGACAGAGGGTTGTTACACGCAGTATCAGTAATTACTTAAGTCAGGGAAACTGCACATAAGGAATTTGATCATAGATGCCATAAGGAGTATTACAAGCCATTCACTATGGACTTCAGTTTCACACCACACTTAGGAACCCACAGGCAGTCTTCCAGGATAAGTTCTCCAGAAGAATGAGAAAATGTCCTCCCAAGCTCTCAACGTGATCTTGTAGCTAGAAATTAACTGAATGCCTGAAACATCAGCCTTACACATTTCTTAATGCCTACCCTCTGGATAGATTATACACAAGTGGATTCAGTGTTGAGAAGCTTCCTTTCTTTAAGTATTGCTAAATCCTGGCCTCAAAAGCATTGCATGCTAATGACGTATACAGCCTAAAGACAGAAGGGGTGAAAAAATTTCTTTTGTATCAGCTTTGAATTGTACTGAATGATCTTCTAATCTTATCACACACACCAAGTGCCTGAGCCACCTCTGTTCCACACCCATAGTTCTCTGCACCTTTTATTTCCCCACCCTTTACCTAGACTCAAAGGCAAATGATTCCAAAATATTTGGGCTCTCTACATATCCAGGTCTGTTCACAGCTTCTTTCTGTTTTCTTCCTATGTTTTCTACATCCACAGTATGCTTCTGTGCTGAAGCAACACAGCATTCTAAATAAAGGTTAAATGCTGATTTACGTAGCAGCATTGTAACATTTCACATCCTATTTTTATTGACTCGAAATACTTTATCTGACCACAACTATATTCTTTAAAGAGATTTTCATTCACCCTTTCATAGTGATGTTTTTAGTAGCCCTTTTCCTTAAATTACACAATTAATTAGGACCTAATAAAATGTATTAATACTTTGCCCTCCAGTATGAATTACTTGCATTAATCAAGTTTGAATTTCATCCATCATTCTGTTGACTGCTGACCTCATTTGATTAAATCCTTCCAAAGTTCTTTTTCAAACTTCACTAACACACCACCAAACATCATTACATTGCATTACATTCACCACGTTTTAGGATATTCTGCTTCAATTGTGGAATTTCAGTTGACTGATGAAACTCTCTCCTCTTCTTTTGTCTCTAATCACATTTTAATGGAAATTATGTACCCGCTTTTTATGTACCTACTTAGAAACCATCTAGCATATCCATTTCCTTGCTGCCATACAAGTGAAAAATTAAATATACACGTATTAATAATGGACAGTATGTGTCAATGTTAATGTACAACACAAAGCACATACTTTCAGTTTTTTTTTTCATTCTCTCTGTCAGCTTATAATTGCACTTTTTTCCAGTACATAACACCCATTTTCTGAGACTATTACAGCTTAACATCCCTTTTCATGTTTTTCAACCACATAAAAATTTCATCTTCTTTTATTACTTCTGCAAAGTAGATGAACATCATTATCTGAATTTTTTTAATAAGGAAATTCAGAAAGAAAACAAAGAATTATTTCCTCAGGATTGTACAGGAAGCTGGTGGCAGAGATGTCAAGCAAACTTGGAACTGGTGGCAAGACCTATTTGTTAATTGACAAGTCTTCCATTCCTCATATCATCTCAGTCCTTCCTTTAGTTTTCTAACATCAGTGAAATTTCTTTTCCTTACACATTGTCTAAGATGCTTGTCAAAAGGGGACATGGTTTGAAACCCGTGTTCTACACTGCAGCAAATTTATTTGCTGGAGGAGCTCCACCAGCCCTGAATACTCAGGGCCAGTTGACTGATCACCTGCATTATTGTAATAGCCTATCAAAAGTGACAGGTATTCACAGTGTGGGATGCATCTTATTACAAACAAAAGCCACGTGGACCTTTCCTGCTGGTAATTAAACAAGCCAGTACCTTTGCTAGGGAGAGGGGGGAAAAAGAGAGGTTTGCAACATAATGATCCCCATCAATGTCTAGCAAATCCTTGACTGGTACAGAAGGTAATTTCTTCAGGAATATCCGAATCTGCTGGAAATAAGTCAAGATCATTTCCTACTGAAAGAGCTGAAACGTTCCACAAGATAGCAGTATCATTCTCATTAGCTGCAAAGCACTGAACACAAAGGAAGAGCATGACCATTTGAAATGCCAAGAGGTGAGTGGCCAGGCTGAGGCACTGGAGTGGAATACAGGCCACTGTGACTGTTCTCCAGGAGACTATTGACTCTTCTCTAGGAAAGACTGGGAGTTGAGCTTTATATCAGACTGTGGCTCTACAGTTTCTCAAAGCATTATTCCAGCCAGATGAGCTCAGTTTTGAAACCAGCAACAATAAAACTATCTGAAATTTAGTAGGAGATGTGGAGTATGAACCATCTAAGAACTGGAACACCAATCCCCATCACCAAACACAGGGGCACATTGATTCTTACAGAACCCCCTATTTGAATAAAGATGGCCTTAGCCCGACCAGCCTTAGTCATACCAATTTGTTTATACATTTGTTATCTTAGACCACAAAAAAGAACATTCTAACTCTTAGCAAAATATCAAAGAAAGGAAGATTGTTTTGGAGGACTGTGCTGCCAAGAACACAATAACATCACCATCAGCCCCCTACATTTGTTATTACATTCAACACAAGTGCTGGATGAACATCTGTACTGTAAAAATTAAGCCCATTAGCTCCTTCAGCTTGTTAGCATATTTTAATACTGTGATCACAGCTTTCTATTTCTATCAAGGTGCTACTAGGTGTCAGACTCAGTATTCACATAATGCGTCACTATTATCTCTACATGAGATGCCTCGTGTCTTGCTTTCATGAAACTATCACACTGTGATACTGAACAGAAGGAAAGAAGAAGGAGAAAACTGAGAAGGAAAGAATAAACTATCAGTGTAGCAATACTGCTGGAAAGGTAAGTAGACTGGTGATCTTATCGTGAACAATGCTGTGTTCAATACACTTCTTGCATCTTAGACTGCATTGTTAAGTTAGAAAAGTCACTAGCACACACAAAACACAATTGATTTAACAACTCACTGTCCTGATCTGTTTTCTGTTAGCTCCTAACAGTAACTCAGTATAAAGAATTGGATCCACTGTCTCCTTTATGATCTAAATAGAATATGAAATTCTCTTTTAGTCTTGATTTTAAGCCTAAACCTGTAATTAAAAGAACAGTTGTTTTTAAGCAAAGATAGAAATACCAATTTGTGTTTTCGTAGAAGCTAAGTACAGATATTTCTATGTTGCTGGTATTTTTCTTAACTCTAACCAGTCTGTATTCACTCCTCAGGTTTGCATACAACATGCATGTATATAAAACAAAACTAAGCACAAGTCTGCTCTGAGATACACGTGTACTCCCACGGTATCTGATGCCTTTGTGCTACACAGTCACAGGTGACAGCTGTGTTCTCTACGTGCAGTAGGCTTTGTGAGTACATTTGTTCTCTTGAACAGCCAAGACAAATTTAAGCCTGCAAGATAAACTTGGTTCACCATTAAATACAAAGCTGTCACACAGTCCACGAACCCTGACTAAAAAACCCATATCACTCAGAAAAAAACAGTCAACTTAATTAAAAGTCCCTGTTCCTCACAAAATAAGTGAAAAGACCCAGGCAAATAGTCTTTCCAGATGACATGAATTCAGCACCCTCTAGCTCATGTCCTACATTCAGAACGCCTTAACATGAAAAGTATGTGCTGCATACAGAAGAAGCCAACAGTGCCCACACATCTACTGGTTAGTGAAGGGTTGGCAGATCTGCACTTATTCTCACACTTCAGAAATGAGGTATTTTCTCTTTACCCCAATTCCTACCCTTTTTAAATGCTGAGCTCTCTTCAGAGGACATAAACCCCATGCTCTTCATGCAAAGCAGTGCAGCATTCCTCCAAGGAATCAGGTTTACTGGGAAAAGCAGAACTGTTTATCTAATTTGCTTTTACTCTTTCACTTAGCATCTGCAACTGGCTAGTGCTAGATTTGATGGTGAGCAAGCTGGGCCTTTGATCTGACCCAGGAGAGCTGCTCCTATGTAGTAGTTTAACTAGCTAACATTATTCCAACAAAGACCCATGACTTAAGCCAAGCTGGATATGGTTATCAAAATGCTATATTACATTGTACTAGCCTGGGTTCAGTCCAAAAGAGCCCAAGCCCACAGATGGTCCCGAGAGATCTATTCTGATGTTTTACTCTTCTGTTTCATTTTTCTATTACAGAAAGTGACAAACAGATTTTCAGAATTATGGAAAAGGGGGAAAGGGACTGTTATTTCTTAATCCCCAAACTCTTTTGTATTCAGGGAAAGGTCTATTAGCATATACTTCAGAGGAACAGGGACTAAGACACAGATACCTTAAACCAGTCAAGGATAAGCCATCACTGAAGAGAGCCACTTGTACCTCCCTCTGCTTTTGTGCAGGCACAAGAGCTTGCACAGTTGAGCTGAGAACAGAATCAAGGACATGACACCAGCCAAAATAAAGTGGAAGTTTCTCAGAGTTCATCAGAACCAGAACCAGTCTCCAACCGAACTCCTGTGTGCCTGCACAAATACTTGCACAGGAACAAGTGAGTGAGCAACAAGAGCCAGCAGTGATTTGTGCCTCTTTGAAGCACTTGCAAAACTGTGGAGAGCATAAGGGTTTCTCAGGCTTTCCAGTCTGAGAAAAACAGCTACACGCTAATGACCAAAGCAACATGCTTTGGTTAAACACTACATGACATGGAAAAACGTAATTTCACTCACAATACAGACCACAGTAGATAGAGATCACTGAAAAGCATGGATTTCTTTGAGCATGAGCATGATGCTGTATGTTAATTTACATAGGAAGTCCAGGCAGAAATATTTCTGTGTGCATGTATTCATGCCAGAAATCAGAAGCAAACTCCCAATCCACCTTGATCTCAGTTGTTACTTTACAACAGAAAATGAGTCTGCTTAAGAAAAATTAAGGTGGTTCATTTCATCAGGGAGATGAAGAATTTTTGGAGATAAATTATCAGATATACATCTGCAGAATAAAAAACAATCAAACATCACAGTCTGCAACATTCTTAGAGAAGGAAGATGATCTAGTCTGACTTTATGTCCCTTTCTTGTGAGGATTTTTTTAAACATTATCTTTTATTAAACCTTCACAATACGCTTTAAACTGTAAGAACATATAAGTTATCTTCATACTGCCTAAGCACCCTGAACAGCTTCCAATGCTGTATAGAAGAAATAGCTCCCAATGGCTCCTTCAGGCTTGTAGTAGCCAAGTGCAAACAGTACAAATGCAGTGCTCCTCCTAATGAGTATTTACCAGCAATAACCAATGTGACTTGAATGAATGATGGGGAAAGCTGTGGCTGTAAAATTCACACAGCAAGATTTCAGAACTGCATCTGAAAATTACAGAGTTTTAGTTAGGCAGCGTCTAGTGCACAGTACAGTGTGACCCCTGCAAATGAAAATGTAGCAAGGAAGGGCAGCAACGGACAACACTTACTAATGTGGACTGAAAATAAAAGTAAAAAAAGTTGCTCAGTTACACCCTATATGATTCCTGATGTTGTGTTCAAGCACCTACTACTAGGTGTATATGAAATAATGTCTGAAAATAATTGTCTCACAGTTTATTCTCTTTCCAGGGGAGGATCTTGCCTGTGGTATGAGACTGCACTGTGGCTTTCATACTTGAGTTTTACACCCACATTGATGAAATTATGCTACCATGAACTTCTGATGGAGAACCATGTATAAAAAAGGTGCCCTCAGAGCGTGTGGGAGGTCATTTCTCAGCCTCACACAGGTCCAGGAGGAGTTCTGGTGTCTTGAAGAGCAAAGTGTACCTGTAAGATACAGTCCCATCATGCCTGGCAGTACTGCCCTGAGATTTCCAACCTGACGCTTAATCACTTTCTAAGATACAAAAAAATCAGTCTTTGAACAAAGATTTTATTACACAGTACACTTTGAGAGCTTACAGTTCCCTTTTGAATCTGTAAGAAATCAGTAGCCAAAAAAGGGGATGGGAGAAATGACAAGGATTACCCAACATGATCATGCTGAGCAGTAACATTTAGTAATGGATGAAGTCTCCTAAAAGTTAAGAGGAATTGAAGGAAGAGTGAATGAAATGTGCGAAGAGTGAACACAAACAACTTTAAAGAACACTTTTTCTAGATCTTGATTAAATGTGATACAACTGAATAACATACTTTGAGAATGAACAAAATTGCATTTCAGAGCTACTGAGATTCCTGCATTTTCATCTGCACGGTACTGTGAGTTTTTCTTTCTCTCATTAACTGTAAATATGTGATAATGTTCAGCAGGAAACTTTGTGAGATGGAAATTCCTTACCAGGAGCCGAGTTCAGCCCTGCTCATAAGCAGATGCAAATACCTAATTTTGTACCACTACATTTCATGGTTGTTATTGGCCACAAACGCGCGCGCGCGCGTGTGTGTGTGTGTGTGTGTGTGTGTGTGTGTGTGTGTCTGGCTTGTCCAAGTCACTCCCAGTGTAAGGCCTTAGAGGAAGGATAGTTAAACTCCAGCATTACTGAATTCCACTGCAGTTTTGGACCAGGATTCTATTTCATTTACTAAAAACCAAGGAATACAGTATTTTTAAAAATACATGCAAAATTTTAAATAAAGAATATACAAAAGTCACCTTAATGTTTTGTTCTTTTTCAAATTTTCAAGATCATATTAATTGCAAATGTTCCATAACGTGCTTTAAAAATACGCAAGGATTAAATTATTTCAAAACAAAGCAGAACCTGATTATAGCACTTCAAGAAATAAGACTGCACTATAGGCTGAAAACCAATTGGATTTTCCAAATAAAAGTATCTATGGAGTATTTAGTGACATATATACAGAACTAAAATCCAGAGTGTTATGATTTATTCTGTAACGTGACCCCCAGAGAACTTCCTGCTTTTTAAACAAGTTAGCATATGCATCAAATTGAGTTTATGTTAAAACTCTGCTGGTCAAAAAATATTTATCGCTCCATCTACATTAGAAATTTCCTTATCATTAACTGTGCTTGGTGACAAAGAAGGGACAAGTAACAGCATGAGAGAACACTAAATAGCACAAGACCTGCCCTAGGCTATGGGTCTCACCTGGTAACCACAGCTTCTCCTTTCCAAAGGCAGCCTCATGAAAACTCATCTTAACAGCCAGGGCACAGGGAGCCCCGGGTAGGGAAACAGAGGAATCCTTCTGAACAAGTGGCCAAATAAAGAAAACATAAGCAAGTAAGTAAGCATTTTCCAGTGTATACTGTGACTAAAGCAATTGAAGAACACAGGTGACTGCGTAGATTTTAAAGCATGTGCTTTATGGCCAGATGATGACCGTCCCCATCCGCCCGCTCCCGAGATCTATAGTCATGGCTAAAGCAGCCCGCAGTCCCTGGGCAGATGCGGCTGAAATCAGTACTGCGGTAAGAGCATCCCTCTCCTTTCCCCCCCACAGCCCGGGATGGCCAGGTTGGAGCTGGGCTCGCCATCGAGCGGCTCGCAGCTCCGGCGGGCAGAGCAGCCCGGATCGCTATCGCTGGCAGGGGAGCACGTCCTGACTTTCCCCAGTCACTTAAGCCGGCGTCTCACTGCTTGTCCTTAGAGACCACAGCTCCACTCAGGCAGAGAGCGTCTAGACAGTATTCATGATCCATCTGTCTGGCACAGCCAGGCTGATGACAAACTCTATTAGAGCCGAAACAATTTTTTTTTTCCCCTGCTCTTCCCTCCTCCCATCTCCCTTTTCCTCCGAGAAGCAGTAATCTGACACTGAAAATTACTATCATTGTTGCAATGCTCAAAATAGCAGTGCCAGACTTTCATTAACATCAACGCTAGACTGCTAAATATTTAAAGAAATGGATAAATTTCACCTGAAGTGGGACAGCCCGGCACACATGAAAGCAGAAGCACAATCAAAATGTAAATCTAAGCGGTTGTTTTTATCTGCACAAATTCGGTGTCACAGTCAGAGGGGGATGCCAAAGGTCTCTTTAAACAAAATATTTTCCTTTGATTGAGCTTTTTGTTTTTAAAACAGAATCATTCTCCAACCCCCTGCAGATCCCTACAAAGCTCAGAGCTGACAGCAGTAGGTGGGGGTGGTGAAAGGGAGAGCTATATATTTGATTTGTTTGGGTTTTTTTACCTTGCAGAGGAAAATGAACTCCTACAGCAAACTCTTCTATGCCAAAACAGCCACGACACATCACCTCCATCAATGCTGACAACTTGAAATTTGATGTAGACATAATTTGCACATGACAAGAAGGATTTGTTCCCACTTATTTTATTCTTCTGTAAATTCTCAAGCATGTCAATATTTGTGTTTGATATGCCCAAGAACAAATACAGATCACAGGAAAGACAACTACCTGTACTGTTTTCCACCAAACAATTAAAAACCCGAAAATCTCCACCACCACAACCCTTCTCAATAAAACATCACTTGGACGCTGCTGTCTGCAGACAACAGACTACACTTCCCATTTCAAAATCTAATTTACTTTTAGCAGGACAAGACAGGCTGATCGTTTGTTGTGAAACAAAGGGAAATGCTCAAACAAATTAACTGTGTCCTAGAGGCAGGCACATTGTTCCAGTTCTTTGGAGTCCAAATTCTCCAGGTCACATGGAGTGGCAAGCTGCTGCCAAGGCCAAGTCTGCAGTGTTTAAAATCCTACTCTTTGCCTCATTTTTCCTATCATGACTTTGTGCTGTTAAATACACCCTTGACCTCCAAGTAGTCTTAAAAGAACAGTCATCTCCATTATCTCAATCAATAAGTCTTTACAGCTGATGGAAACAAAAACAAGTAGCCCTACTGAAAGCTGGCATGGGCTATGCACAAGGCGACCTGCGGTAGCACTGGGTGTCCTCACCGGGCAGGGGAGGTGTACTTCAACATGCATCACCACACCTGCATCCCGGTGTAAACCAAGCAAGCTGTCACCTTAACATGTTCAACTTAAATGCCATAGCATGTATTTTGATCAACTTGCTGGACTGCAGCTTGTGTCATCTAAAATCAGACTCTAACACACCTTGGATTTTCCCAGCTGTCCTCCAATTTCTCTGTGCTATACAGAGTAAATCACTCACACAGCAGCATAAGGCAGCCCTACCTATAAGTCAGCAAAAGAAAAATAAGACTACCAAAGGGCTTCAGAGATACACATTTTGTTTTCCTTTGCACAGGTGAGACACTGAGTTTGTAGCAACTTTTTACAAGGGCCTGTATAGTGATAGGACACGGGGGAATGGTATGAATGAGAATAGGTTTTAGATTAGGTAGCAGGAAGAAATCCTTTACTGTGAGAGTGGTAAGACACTGGAAGAGGTTGCCCAGAGAAATTGTGGGTGCCCCATCCCCAGGAGTGTTCAAGGCCAGGTTGGATGGGGCTTTAAAGCAGCCTTTTCCAGTAGAAGGTGTCCCTGCCCATGGCAGGAGGGTTGGAACTAGATGGTCTTTAGGGTCCCTTCCAACCCCAACCACTCTATGATTTAAAAGACTGAATTAACAGCACCCTGGAGCCATATAAGAATATCAAGGAAAGAGAAACACCAGACTGGGGAGATGTGAACTCCTCTAACACAGCAAGATAGCATCTCCCATAATCAAGAGATCCAGGGGGCAGGTCACCCACAAAAAATATGTTTCTATGCCATTGCCCATGCCACTTAACTAAACTGAACACAAAGCCCAAACAAGACATTCTCGATTTGGCTGCTGGCAAGAACACAAATGAGAAATGCTTCAGCAGCTGGGAAATATGGGGTACCACTGACATACTGCACATACTGCTTATATAAACTAAAACAGAATTTCCATATTAAAATTTATTTATTTAGACATTGTTTGGGGGCAGTGAAATGAGATTAATATTTTTTCCATCACAGGAGGATAGAAGGTTTGAATAAAGCATGACAAAGGGATTCTTTGAACAAACAGCAGAGGGGAAGGCATACTGCTTGAACTGACGATGTGCTGTAGGTAAAGACAAGGGCAGTCCCACGGAGAAACAGGATACCCTGCTTGGATGTTAACCAGCACAAACTAATAAGTGGCTCCTTTCAACAGTTTCTTTCCCATTCAAGAGCTGCACACAAGCGAGAAGATGCAAGAACACAGCTTATATGCAACACTGACCAGAAAGAAATACCTAGTTTAATATTCCTCAAGTGATTTTTTTTTAATACTATTTTTCTTCTTATTGAGCTGTATTACTGTCTTGTTACTAATTAGAGAGCAATGAATGTATGTACTTCTGTGTTGAAAGGCAGGCTACTCAGCTGGGACATTTCAAGAGCATACACTCTGGTGTACTCTGGTAGGGATCCCCATTAAAATAATTGAGCAAAAGCATGCACACATTTCTTAATTCAACATGTCATCCCTCTAAGGCCTGGGGACCTCACTTCAGCAAGTATTCTAAAAACATTTTTTCAAAGCTGAAATAAGCCAACTCAACTGACATGTCTATAATAATTTTGTTTCCTATTACCAACTGGCTCTGATTTCTACCATGGTAAATATAATTTAAATACAGTTTATGGCTGCATTATTTTTGTCTGACTTTTATCTTTTCTCTTTGTTTCACCATTAGGATCCTGTTTCACTGGGATTTGGTCTTTTTACTTAAAACCAAAGTCCCTTTATTTAACAGCACTTGTCACACACATTTGCAATGAAAAATGTCCCTATTGCAATGAAAAAGTGCGGTCACTGTCAATATCCCCGAATGCAACTAATAATGAACTACTTGATCTGCCACAAGGTGAGCAAAAAGTTAAACATTTCCAAATGCTCCTAGCAATGCATCCAGTATTTCCTCTACAAACTCCTCATTTCCAATATTGTTGCAAAACCAGCAAATACAGTTCTTGAAAAACTCAGTAAGACTTGCACTTGGGAGATCTCAAGTAGTAGGGCTATTGGACACCATATTTTAGAAGCAGTCAGAGAAAATGAACTACTCTTACAGGTTTAAGGAAACATTATTCATATGAATGAACTTGGGGGGGGGGTGTTTTATTTGTTGAGGGTTTTTTTAACACCCACAGATGGGTGGTAACAGCTCTCACAGCTGTAAAGGGCTGACTGGAGGAGGAAGCTGACTATCTTTCTCCAACTCCACTGAAAAGTAAGAAAAATACTGCCAACTTGCACAACTTTCCAGAGACAGGACCATGAAATACACCAACTGCAATTCTCAAAAAAGCAGCAGGGAACCTTTTGCTGAAGGTTTTTCAGAGACACATTTTGTTTGGGTTGGTCGGCATAAATTGAATGTGGCTGGAGGCTAGGGGGTGACTCACCACCTGACCAGCTGACTTAGAGGAGGACCAGGAAGTTTGCAGATCCTGGATGAAGCAAGTAACAATTTCTAGAGTCCAAAAGCCTTTTGAAGAGAAGGTGCCAAGATGATATTTGATTACTGTATGACTGCCACCAACGCAGAGGGGTACTCCGAAACCTCCGGTGCCCGCATTGTCAGACCTTAGAATGAAGAAGGGTTTGGGAGTTCCACCTTAGAGGCTCCACCATGGAACTCACAGGGTGCCACCATCACACTGCAGTTGTGCAGGGCCACCACCTGCAATGCCACCAGCTGCTGCTCATCACCAAAGCCCTTCCCTCCCTTTGCTACCACTGGGATTTTTGTGGCCACCTTTGGACAAACAGTTGTGCTAGCTTGGTTTAAAGACAGAGCTGTACAATAACCCAGTCAAAAAAAAATCCTCTGTTTGAACTTTACACATATGCTTACAAGTTTTGCATTAATAAATAATAAAATTTAACTTTTTTTACAACTCAAAAGCCAAGGTTATGCGCAAACATGACATTTTGATTTGGACCCATCACCAAAGTCTATGTCTTATCCTGGGGCTTGGGAGAGAGTTTCACTCAAAACCAAACAAATTAAAACAAAAATAAAATTAAATAGCCTAAATGAATACATAGGTCATTATTATTTCAAAGGCACTGAAATCACTGCAGAGGTACCAAAGTAACACAAAGTACAAGATTTAAACGATTTAGAGTATAGCATTTAGTAGCATGTTCACTTGGAGGTTAGAGGGTACAGGAGGACAGGTGTATATCCAACACCTGACTTCATCTGTCCTGCTTACAGCCCCATGCATTAATTACAAAAATCACAGATACATGCTGCTCATAATTGCTGTTACTAATAACAACATAACAAAACAGATATTCCTAAGACATAGTCACAACCAGAAATGACATAGAATACTGAGGGACATCAGCACAGGCAGAACAAAACCATTTGGAAAGCAGAAGTAACATAACACACTTCTATTGTACCTGTGTATAAGAAACCTTATTGGAAAATTTATCACCCATCCAGAAAGCTGAATTGTGGTTTAAAAATAAATTGGGGCACAAGAAACAAAAGCAAAAGCAAAGTTTGATTTTAGTGTACATGACTGAAGGCAAAGCACTAAGAAAGCAATTGTAGTGCTAAACTCTGGCACTGTATGTACAATATTTATGCACTGAAGAATAGCAACTAAAGCTATTTTAAATATATACCTACAAAGGTCAGTAACCTACCAAATGATGCTGATCTCAGCACCAATAAAACTAACAGGAATGATGAACAGAAAAATTATCATTTTCTTGATGGTCTTAATAGCATATAGACTCTCACACAGACATAGCATAGAATATTTTGTAGAATGTTGGAAAACAAATATTTAATTATGCTTTCTCAGAGGCCCACATATGATCCATATGACAATAACCACAATGTCCGTCGCACAAATTCCCTTGGAATAACTACAAATTTCCATGTTTAGAATCCTGGAGAAAGTTTGCCACAAATTTCTGCTAGTTCAGGGAAAAACTATTCACTTTCTTTGTCTCATACTCCCTTGATATCATACTGCTGGATCAAGTTTCCAAAAAGACTGATTTCTGAGGCAAACAGACATATCTGACATACATACAAACATGGATGCACACTAGCAGACAATACTCACAGCTAAAGATGCCTGGAGGTGGATGCTCTGTTACAAGCAGACAATTCTCTTCATCACTGTTATCCCCACAGTCATTCTGTTGGTTACAAATCAGTGAACCAAGATACAAGCATTTACCACTGGCGCAGGTGAATTTGCACTCTGAAAGGCAAAAAAGGAAACCAAAACAAAAATTTGTGAGAAAATCAATGCCTACCCCTCTTCAGTGCAAAAATGACAAGTATTCTTCAAGTAAATGCTATAATGGTAGATGGGTCTTTGGCATTTCAACACCAAAACAAACAATTTTGTCCTTATAGCACTGCATGTACAAATATATACGTAACACATTCCTGATCACCAGAATCAAACCACTAGTAAACCAGATTTGCCACTTGGGAAAATTCACCTTTTTTTAATAATAAGCAATATTTTTTGCAGTTCATGTTGATTGTAGTTCATTTTGGACAAAGACTGTATTCTCTATATGTTTGTGTGGCACCTTGCATATTTGGGGCTAGACAGCACTATTAATAAAAAAAATAATTGTCTCACATTAAAAAAATCTTGCATCAGCTGTAAGGCAACAGTATAGTTTGTAACCAGGAACAACCCTGTTCAGACACAGACAATTATTCCTTAACTACCTTCCCAAAGCCATTTTTCCAGTCTCCCACCTAATTACAATCAAGCACTTGGTGTCCGCACATTGAAACCCCACATGCTAGTGTTCTTTAAAAGTTAGTAAAATTCTAAAAAGCCTATAAGGTGTCTGTGTGCTAAATGCAGGCATGCTGTAGCTTTTACACTTTGTTTTTACAAAAAAAAAAAAAAAAGGAGAACAATTTCCCCTAAATATAATTCTGTCATGAGAGCAATTCCTATAAGACCAAGTATACTTTATAGCAAGTATTGGAGATGTAATTAGGAAATGTTCACAAAAATATACACACAATTATGAAAAGCTTTCTCACTAGGCTTGTTCTGAAGTAAAATACATGTATAGAACAGAGAACACATTATATCTAGACAAATTTAAATTTAATGATTACACTACTAGTATGTTGACAGATTCTGGTGATTATCATTCACAAGCAGAGGCAAAACAGACAGAATTAGAAACTCTCACTAGTAGTTTATTAAAGGAGTGCCATTTCCTGAACCCTGAGCTTCCCTACGCAGTATGGCTTGACTGATTCTGCTCTAGGGAGATTATTTCTGATCCTTCCCAGCAAAGAGACAGAATTTATTCATCTTCAACAGTATCAGCAAAAGGCTTCGCTTTAATCTTAACTTAGTCTGAACTGAGACAACAGGACCTCCAATTCTAAAATATCCCCTAAATCAGTTACCCAGGTGTGACACTCACATGTGTCTGTTGCGTAGTGCAAGCATGGTAACAGCAAAGGAGAGGAAAAAGAAACTGAGAAAGGAAGTGAATTAATTTTCATTTTTCATTTGCTTTACAGATAAAAGCAATTTGCAGACTTCGCTCTGAACACTTTTCAAGAGTATTAATGATATTTTGATACGTGTACCAGCAAGAACTTGCTGCAATAAAAAATTGCATGCATAAATATGTGTAACATAAAATGTTACTTAGGAATATAAATAGAAAGTATAAAATGCAAGGAAAACAAGCATTTCCTGTGGGGAAAAAAACCCTGATCTATTTCACTTGGTGAAAGTGTACTTATTTTATAAGTATTTGCCTAAATTAAGTTCTCAAATATAAGCTTTTTCAGTCCAACCCTTCAGTCCCTGATCTATTAAAATTGTAGAATAAAATACCGTACAAATAAATTATTTTATTCTGTTTGTTACTCTGTTCTTCTCTGCTACAACAAAGAACTGAAGAGGCATTGAAGGGCTTAGATTCTTTTTGAGTATAGACTATAAAAAATAATAACCAAATGAAGTAAGCCTTTGAAACCCATGGAACTGAAAAGGCCATTAAAAATTACTTTTGGAAAGGAGACTTAAAAGACCAGGCTCAATATTAGCAATCTGATAATTGCAATGCTTTAGGACTCATTTCTGCAATTTTATGGAGAAACTGGAACAAGAAATGAACAAAGCTATCTTGGAAGGTTAGAAAAATAGCCTTGAAAGGATTCAAACTTTCTAGGTATCTTAAATGAAGAATTTAACACAGGGTTAAGTTAGAGTGGTAAAGAACATAATGCTTCTGTTAGAAAAAAATCAATCACCATATTGCAGTTAGAATATCTGGCATGCTACTTTGGCTAACTTTTACTGCCTTCCTGTGCCTTTGTGTTGAGTCCTAATGTAATGCTTTCCATGCTTCCCCCATGGCTGATATAAAATGCTCAAGCAAGATGTCAAGTCAAAAGCAGTTAAAGCTACGGACTCAAGGTGTCTGTTTGCCACCAGATTATATGGTTTCCACACAAAAGACTAGACGAAGCATTAAAATTTTCATAGCTATATTAAAGTCTTAAAGTTTTAGGGTTTAACTAACACTATCATAAGAGGACTAACCAGAAGAAAGGATTTAAGGTGGGGCGGGGGGGA
>VXBI01002976.1:162900-296806 GCA_013397375.1 Toxostoma redivivum | reverse complement strand
GGGGGGGTGAGGGGTGGGGGTTGTCATAGATAACTGACCACACCGAAATTCGGAATCAAAAAGCAGACTCCATCAACTTTTCTTGTAAAATATTAAGGCTACTTCCTCATTCCCTCACACATGTGAAAACAGCCATTGTGAAGGTGCATTTAAAATAAAAACAGTCATGAGGCCTCTTGTCCTCTTTCAGATGTGCCCACATTGACTGCAAGATGGCTCATAACACCAGAAGAATTCTGTGTTGATTTGAAAATGGGGCATGTTGCCAAAAATCACATTGCCTTCTGATCTCCCACCAAATCTATTTGCCAAGGAAGCAGTCATCCTCTACTGGCCCTGGCTGGGATGGAGTTGACTTTCTTCACAACAGACCCTGTGGTGGCTATTTGAATTTGTGATCCAGATAGTCAGTGTTGGTCAGTGTTGTAGGACAGCATTAATGTCACAACGATGTTTTGGTTAGTGCTGAGCAGTGCCTGTATATCAATGTGGCTTCCTTTTTTCTCACTCAAGCATCTGCAAAAGTAACATCTAAATCTAACAAAATGTAATATCTAATGGAGGACACAAAATTGCAAAACTTAGTCTGCATAATTACATTCTGTTGAAGTCTGAAAGAAATATTCAAAGAAAAAATGTACTGCAGGAATAGTATAAATTAATTAAACAGATTATTCAACGAAAATACAGATACTTCTGACCACAGAATATACTTAGGATCTGGTATTTGCAACTTGTGTACAAAAATTCAGTACCTTAAATTAGTTTGCTTAGTGAATGCGTTTAAACAGTGTGTGCTTCTACTAAAATCAGAGAAGAACCCTTCCTTGTAAAGCAAGATGTATCGAATTCAGGTTGAGGGAGGCAGTAGAAAGCAAATATTAGAGTACTGTCAAACTGAAATAAACCTGCAGACCTCTGTACCAAAACACAAGGAGTAACCTCAAAACACTCTGACCAGGGAATCCAGACCAGTCCACACTAAACCAACGTGCCTAATGACACACCAGAGAGCCATTTTCAGTACAAAGTCTTGTACTTTGGCCTGTCTAGACAAGACAGGGGGGAAAGATCCTGTTCTGAAAACAAGCCAGCATGATCCTTCTTTCATGAATAATGTTTCAAAGCTAGACAGTTTCCCTTTTCATTTTCAAGTGGCAATTAGTGAAACATCAGTCAGTTGGTCAGCAAGGCTCTGACTGGAGCTAAACCTGAAGCAAGATGACAGCAACTGGAGGTTGAAAAATACCAACCCTTCTTGTAATTATGTCTTACTATGTTCATAATTATGTCTGGAGCATACTTTTAAAAAACTATCCTTATGATACAGTGATTCTTCAACATAAAATTTTAATAAACCTACTTCCAGGTAGAACTTGACTATCTTGAAAAAAAAAGGAATACTAAGAATACCATTATAAACACTTCCTATTTTTAGAAACGGAATGCTAGTATAAAAAGTATATTGCACACATGTTCAAAGTAGATGCTTGTATGCATAAAACCCTCTACAATTACCAATTAACATATGACTGCATTTCAAATAGTTTCAAATGGTTAATTGAAGGTTATGTTTCTGTTGCTAAAGCAAAAGATGGATTTTGCCTCATGATACAAAAAAAACCTACCTTGATCAGATTTTTTACTGTGAAATGCAAGATCTGATGTATTGGGTAGGTTTATTTTATACTTTCTGTGCCTAGCCAACAAGATAATTTTATCCTTGCATTCAACTTAATTCTTTTAGACTTCATTTACACTTGACTTCATCCATATGAACAGCATTCCCATTGTTTTGTCATCCCACTTACCGTAGGGCATTTTTAATTATAGCTAAGTGCTGTTTGTTTTTCTAATGTAAGCCCAACCACAGGCCAAGGAAAAAAAGCAACGAAGTGTCATATTGAAAAAATATGGTGGTTTAGGCCACTGTTATGATGCATGTCACAGCTGCTTATTTAACGGGTCTGAGATGATTATCTGACCCAGGGGCAGAATTCTCTTCCATCCATTCGAATAAAAAATAAAAAAACTATATATGCAGCCAGTGATTTCAAACTGTTGTGACTAAACTGTAGCAATGCGGTTCAAACACACAAAATGAAATCCTAAGTGATGTCTGGGACTTCACCAGAGCGGAAAGGCAGTCTCCCAAAATCCAGCAGACTGGCAGGTGCCCGGGCAGCTCAACCAGCAGAGGGTGATCAAATACCCTACTGAAGTCATGTCAATAGAAGGTAAGAATCTCTTTGCCTCCAGGTGGGTGGACCTAAATCTCCAGAATAAAGGCCTAATTTCTAATTTATTACGTAAATATGCCATTTTAAGAACAGCATCATACTTCTTCATACTCCTGCTCATATTGCAGCATGTAAGAGCCTGAAAGAAAACACATTTAAAGGGCACCATGACCTGTTATAAGGATAATAAGAGGCAGAAGCAGTTAAATGGGGAGGGCGGGAGGAACCACACTTCACTAGAGATTAAAGCAATATAAACCACAAATATGAGAGTCAGTACAATAAAACCCTGTTCAGCCTCTCATAAACATCTCTCTGTGTATTATTTTTAATATTGTAGATTGTAGCTTTATAATGGGAAGTAAATCATAAATAGGAGACATGCACACAAAGGAGCATGTTTATTTGGGAAAAGCTTGGTTAATAAGGAAGATGGCAGGCTGCCATGCGATCTAATAAACCTCCATTGGTGCAGGGAAGGGAGGGATAAATGGGTCTCTACAAAACAAAAAAGCACTTCACAGAAAGAATGCCAAGCAGTACACCAACAAAACTGAAAGCGGATCAGCTTATGCAGGGTAAGAAGCAGAGCTGTAAGCCATGGTCAGACCTGTCCTCAGCTCCCACAGCCTCATGCAGGACCAAGAGGTGAGGCTGCTCTGAGCCACGCGACATGGGGAGACAGAGACCTGCTCTGCCCAGGGGAGATTACAGCCTTAAAACCAGGCTGACTGAAAGAAGATTGTTACTGCTTCACAACCAGTCTCATTTGCTCTTACAGTCCCCCATGCTTTCTTGCTTATCCAGCAATTATCTTTTCATCTACTTCTTAAGGCAAAGCCTGGAGCTATGCCCTTTAACGAGTTACTATTTATGTCAGTAGCTAAAGGAAGCAAACACAATACTCTTGCACACAGGTAGCAAAATCCGCTCCTCAGTTCACCAGTTCAGGGCATTAGGACATTTCACAAAGCTTACCTTAATTAATAGCCTGAATTAAATTACCCCAGACATCTTGGGGGTAACCAGAAGAACTCCTTTATTTTGAGACTGGTCAGTGAAGTTAGTTTTTGCCTGTGATCTTTCTTCACTATACATATATATATATATATATATATATTCACTGCCTCTGGTGTGAAAATGAAGAGAAAAATCTCACCCTGAGGGCCATTGGGGTGTTGAGAAAAGAGTTTTTATCAACACTGGAAACTAAATTCAGGAGACTTGCTGTCACTGAGCCACCATCCTGCCCACGCAGCAAACTTTGCTTTGGGGACCAGCAGCAACCCTGAGCATGTCCCCTTAGGAATGAGACAACCGTTCCCATCACAGCACTCATCACTAATGGACAAAGCTTCTCCAAGGTGATCTCAAAGACTGTCAAGCTCACACAAATTGACAGTTCTGCCAGCATAGAAAAAAGCCAATAAAGGAAAGCATATTCTATTACTACCTTCATAAATGATTTGTTCTATTTATCACCTACCTTCCCATAAAACAGCAAGGCAGTATAAATATAGGGCTCCATTTTCTGCCTTTCTACCCACTTGCTGTTCCTGGACTGGCAATGTTCTGCCTGCTTATACCCACAGAGAACTAAAATGCCAGGATTTCTCTGTTGGAGTCTGTAAATCAGAGGCCTCTCTGAAATCTTCAAAGAGAAATCAGAGTGCAGGGATTGAATTAAAACCTTTGCATGAATTGAAGTATATTAAGTCACTCACACAAAAAGTAGAGGTGTAAGTTTAAGTTTTAGAATAAGCAAGTAAGTAAGTAATATGTTTTAAGTGCTTTAGAGAGCAGAGGTCTTAGATACCAGTGTAGAAGAACCAGTTCTAGTGAAGGCTCCAAGTGTTGGAAACAAGTTTCCATGGAGGCTCCAGGAACATAGTTTTAGACATAATAAAACTATAGTAAGAATATTGCTTAACATTTTTTAGATAGAACAAGACAGACCATATGCATAGTTTATACGTAACCTGGCATGCTAAGAAACTAGAATTCTAATAGATTAAGAAGAAATGGTTCAAGTCTGTATTTTTAGCTTTTTGGGTAATTTGTGTATAATAATCTATGCACTAGGGAGAGACTCGCTCTTGCTCTCTTGCCTTTCTTCTCTCCTCACCGCTACCATCATCACCCAAAGAAGACAGGAGCTGCAGCAGCAACATCAGTCCTCCCAGGACCTTAACAGGAGCAGCTTCTACTTCTAATTGGGACTTTACCTCTATTTAGGACTCTATGCTGAAAACTTTTAGCATAGACTTTAATGCTCGTGACTCTTTGCCTTCTGAGACTGATGTGCCTTTACAATAAACAACTTTATAGCAACTAATAGCTGCTCAGCTCTTTTAAAGAAAATAACTACTACCCAACACTTCTCAACAAAAGTCGAGAACTGTGTCTCCATCTCCTCATTCATGTGAAGGTCTTTTACATCCCTGTTAAAGCCCCCTGACACTCTCTGCAGCCACAAAGCTTCACCCCTCTGGATGGAAACATCCTTTCAGCTGTGTGTACTTGGCACTCCCCAGCACAGGAACCTGTGCCAGTGCCAACAACTCAGCTGAATCACAGCCTTGACACTGACCTGGGCATCCCCTTGGGTCAGAGCCCCCAGACGGAAGGACACAGCCCCACGGCAGGCACTCACTCCACCTTATGGGAAGAAATGACCTGTGAGGAGGGATGTGTGTCCAGGAGCCATGGGAAGGGCTCGCGTCTGCCCTGACAGACCCTACAGGAGCCTCTGCTGGCTGTACAATTCTGTAAGCGCTAGCAAAGTTTTCCACGTCGAGTATGGGGAAGGGAGGAAGGAGCATTGGTGACTCAACTAATGACACTCTCATTTTCAGTTGAGAAATTACACAAGGAGACGATTAGAGATACATTAAGTGTGTACCTTATAATTTTTGTCAAGCAAAATGTCATTATCATGGGCAAGTGCAGGTAAGAAGGGCATGTGCAAATGAGATTTTCTTAACATCTCATCCTCCTTAATCATAATTCAAAGAATTCTTGAATTATGGTAAATATTTTAAAATTATCTTAGTTGGTGTTCATCTTAAGAAATCTTTAATAATCACAAGCAGTGCCACTTACCAGGTTTGTAGAGTACTGCATATGTAGAGGAATATAAAATTTAAAAAATCACATTACTGTAGCAGCTTCTTCTTTTTCCTTTGGAATATTGTTTGCTTAACAAACAGCTCAAGAGAAGACCATTTTATCGGGCAACTTCATAAACTTTGAATCCACAGAAATACAGATTAAACCATGTCCCTTCACAGATGCCTTGTGAAGTTTTGACTGCAGTCCTAAAACCAGGCTCAGATGAAGACACACAACAGTTACTACAACACCCAGGGATTGTCTGGGGATGGAAAATATGGTTTGATTGGTGGGGAAAAGGGATGTCTTTATGGTTTTTGTTGTTAAATTAGGTTGACATTAAGATTGTGACCCCTGTAGGGCAGGGGTTTTAAGTCAGCTCTCCTAGGAGGTAGAGAAATATAGAACAAATAGCTTTCTCATCTGAAATGTTGTAATGGTACTGAATCAAAAGGGTCTGAGAATTGACCTGAGAACTGGACTTTTCATAAAAGCAATGCATAATGCAGGCAAGAGTATACTCTTGCATACTAGTGTTTCAGGTGGCTGTTTAGATGTCAACCTAATACTGATGACAGTACTTTTTTTTCTTATGTCTTCCTGAGCACAATGTGCAGAAAATATAAGAGAAATTAACATATTTACTGTGTGTCAATGGAGTTTCCACTCTAACAGGAGTTCCAGATTTTAATGGACAACAGTGTTCTTCTTTCATTTCTCAATGGCATTTGAATTGTGCAATGCACAGTAATGTGAGTAATGAAAAGTCTGCTATCATTTGGATCATGTTCTCTGATCCACACCGGCAAGGATTTGTGTGTTTCTGCAGTAAATACCTTGTCACTGTTAGATTTTGTACTTTAAAAGCAATTTTAACTAAAGTCCAATTATCTAAGAAATGTCTAAGTTCACTGTGCCTCAGTGTTCACATAAAAATATTAATAAAATAATACCTAGATTACAGGAAAACAGATTGTTTTCCGTGGTTTGCACCATAGATCATAGACAAAGTTTTTTACAAACGAGTATTGTCTTGTATTGTTACTAAACTCTTCCCTCCGTATTCATCTCTATCTAAAAAATGAGTCACACATTCTATTCACCTTAGTATTTTTCTCAAAAGTTGGGGTTTTTTTGGCTAAGCCTTTTAAACAAACAAATTAATGCTCTTCTACCTTTCTTTAATTCTTCCTTTTCACCAATTGCCATGAACACTTCCTCTCAGGTATGCATTGCACTGCAAATGTATACAGACTACCATATATATGCATTTCCATATAGTGGAGCTGGTATTCATTTGGTTTGCCTAATATTTTCCACTATAAGTACCTTGGAGAATCCCTCCCATGTTCCCTACATGCAGGAGGTCTGTGATGCTGAGCTAGAAGAACACCCCTAGCCTACAGACATGCCTCTTGTATGTCCCAAGAAATTATCTTCTGCTTTTATGGAAAAAAAAAAAACTGTTAAAAAAAATCTTCCCATTGTCTGCATCAGGGGAGTCTCTAGCAGCACTCCCAAATAACTATAAGGCACAGACACTGTGAGGATCCAGCAATACCACGGGCAGAGCAATAGCCCAAACCATACTGGGACAGCAGAGGAAGAGGCAAATTAAATGCAGTGGGGAAGGGAGGTGAGTGAGCCCTGCTCCCCCCCACTTTCACACAAGATTTGCAGACTTCACTTCCAGGTATGGCCAAGTTCAGCCACTACAACCACCAGGTGCTCCTCCTCCACAAGTGCTCCCAACATCAAGTGCATGAGACACACAGACACAAAGAAGAAATGTGAACACAGAATCAGTATTTTATGCTTTGAAAATGCCTCATTTAGCAACCTGTGCAGAATAGTTTCACTAAAGATTATTTCAAACTACAATTATGAGATTTTGTTTAAGCATCAGCAACATATTTGACCACAAAGCAGATCTTTAACCAAGATTATTTAACTATTTCCATGGCCAAAGTGCTTAAAAAGCAGACTGTGCCGAAAACACTGATACAGGCATCCCAAAGAAATCTCTACCACTTAGATCTTTCTGTTGTTGCAACAGTATCATTTAAAAATGGACAGTGTGTTTGGGACAGTGCATTTCAGGCTGTGAATGTGAACAGACTATTAAGATTATGCTGAATGGTGCTGAGTCTATCCTTGCACCATGCATTATCTTGGGTAACTTTATGGTACAGAAAACCAAAGCAAATTACTTCCCTTCCCCAGTCTGCACTCAGCTTTGCAGATACGCTGAGTACCTGCGTATTTTTTAAGTATTTTTTAAGTGAAAAAGTACCTGATAAGTAGGCATAGGCCTAACACAGTGGAAAACCTGAATACAAACAGAGGCTCTAGTTCACAAGCTCACACCACGACTACATTGCATGTGACAACCAACAAAAACATAAACAAGCTGGAGCACCGTGTCCCCATAATCAAGTGCTTTTGGCTGGCACAGAGAAACTAAGGAAGTTTCTGACAGGTCTGCTTGAATTAGGGGGACCATCTGACCCAAGCTAAGTGCTGGCATGGTGAGGAGGAAAAGAGTAGAGTGGGGCACCCAGGGAGGACTGATGGTGCCAGGGTGTCCAGGTGTGACAGAAAGGGCTTGCCTTCACATCGACACACCTGGCTTGGGTGAAGCCACACAGCCTGGCACCCTCTTGACGGAGCTGGCTTTGAGAAGTTAACCATGCTTGTCCCTTCCTGAACACAGCTTTGCAAAAGGAGATCAGTCTAGTGGCCATCTAGTGTGCACTGTACCAACATATCCGAGCAGTGCCCACCTGCCAGGCACACATCCAGCTGTGACTTGGGCTTGGGGTACCACTGATGGTTGAAGCTGGCTTTTCTGATAAAATGTGCTTCACATTTGAAATCCAAGTAGCACTTGATCTACAAGCCACACTCCAAAACCCTGACACATTACCTCATGCCTACAGCTGTTCTGGACAGGATTTCTGTCTGTAGTTTATCTTAATACGCTGGACTGGAAACTACTGTGGTTGACATGCAGATCGGTCATGCCAGCCTTGAGACAACAATATCTGTCAGAGAGGCAGTGTAGGCAGCCAATAGCAATAACCATTTCAGACATCTAATTTGAACCTGCCACTGTATATCTGTCAGGCCTCACAGAATTTTTTGGGTGGGGACAAGAGAGGGGCCTAGGACAAATCTCCAGTTACAGCACAAGCTATCAGTGTATCAATGACAAGTTAAAGCATGTTAAAAATGGTACAAATGATGTGCTGAACACAGAGAACCTCCCAAGATCCTGCCAGCCATAAAGGAGGATAAACAGCCAGAGCACTGCAAACTTAAGAACAACTGATTGTGTTTTAACTGTAAGCAAGGTCGTTTGCAATATTGTACCCGCTCATTATTAATAATCTGTTCAAAGATGGTGATAATTTTCTGGTTTTTACCAGTCAAGATAATTGAACTGAGGTCAGTTTCATAGCACTGTTCCCTCCTCAGAATATTTCAAATAAGAAGCTGACAGTAAAGCAAAACTCCAGTTAATACTACACTACTAATTTTCAAGCAACAACAAAGGAACAAAGTATTTATTACAGCTTCCTGATAACCCTCTTAATTTAGGGTCCTTATGCTTAAAAAAAAATATTGAGACACTAAGAAACACCATCTAAATGGATTCATTTTCCTTGTCACTAGGAGGTATTTCTTTAAAATATAACATGTCTTACTATAGAGCGTTACACTAACATAGAAAAAATACTTCTCCAGAAAAGAGACCAGTCTAAAATCCAGGATGCAGATCAAGAATATTTTATAAACTGCAAGCACTGCATTCAGATAGATGAATATAAAAAGAATGGTCCTCAAGAAAGAAAAAAGAAGTCCAACAGCTGCCAGTACTAGGTAAAGAACCATCTAGCACACAAATCTTTGGATATCAAATTCAAAGGTGAGTGAAATTTTACAGCAGTGGACTCCCTGAGGACTCCCTGATTTTTTCCTAGTCCAGTTCTCAGATACTTACTGAGACATAACAAAGGCTACAATTAAATGAGCACTCTGAACACAGTAGTTCATTCTAATGTTTTTGCATCTAATCTGTTGTTTTTAAGGTCTGAGCCGAGATGTGGCTTCCAGTGTGCAAATATCATCTATTCTATGCAATATTAAACAAAAAACACCCACCTGAAGTAACCTAAAGTACTTCAGCAAAAGCTTAAACAAACCTTTTGTATTTTGTGTTACAGTGGACTAGGAACTATCTAGAAAAGTTGCAATTAACAACAGTGGGGAAATAATAAATGATATTTTTATACTCTTTTTATACTTCATGCAGTAACTGTCTTTGAATTGACAGTAAATTATTTAAAAGTACTCTACTACCTAAGAGACAGAAGTGATGGCAGGACAACACATCCTGATAAAAGGTCATTTAAAAGGGTAGGAAGTTCCCTTCATAATGGATCAGGATTATAAAATATGTAAGAAAAATGTTGTTAAATGACCTATGCATAAGGGGATTTTGTGAAGTTCACCTATTTTAAATACCAAACAAAGACTTTAATACTTCCTGGTATATGACATGCAGTCATCAAAGCCTTCAAAATGGGATTAACCATTTTAAAAAGATCTGCATGTTTGTAACAGATATGCACTTATAACAGTAATAACTTACAATCTTCAGAACATATTGCTGTTGTTAAATTCATAGCTGAGATGGTAGCACATTTGAGAGAAGAATACGGTTTGGGTTTAAACATGCTTTCTAGAGCTCCAAATACGACCTCACACACTCCGTTTTATTTTTGTCAAAGCTTAAAATACAGAATGAAAACATCTTATTCTGTAAGCACATACTAAGCAGACCATTAATAAAAAAAGAATTACATTCTCTTGTGAATAAAATACCAACATTCATATTATGTGAAACAGCAGAGTATCTGATTACTCTTCTTGAAAGGCAAAATTTTGGCAGAGCTGCTGTTAGCTGAGATGAATGCAGTTTGCTTTGAAGAACACTGTTCCTCAATGTTATTCCTCAGGATGCTATCTTTGATTTCCATGGCAATTTCTTGGGAATGCAGCTGTAGGGTGCTGTTCTTAGAAAAACTTAAATAACTAAGGGCAAACACCCTAAATACCAGGTATTTGATAGATACTCACAAAGGAATAGCTGAAGAAAAGAATTTACCCTATTTCAGTTTTCCAAACAGAACATTAGGGTTCTTCAGAGAAGACCACAGGTTTTTAGAAGCATAATTCCATCAGACAAAAACTGGGTAAAAAATTAATTCTATTTGATTACATCAATGATGGAAGGAATTCACATACTTAAGACTGTACAAAGCTAGCATTAAAATTGTAACCATCAAAGAAATGGGCAGTGGATGTGGAAGGCTAGGCATCTTCCTAATAATATGCTGATGTTTGCTAGGTCTGTCTTATTTTGACATTTTGGGGGGCTAATCACCTTTATTTTAATGGTAACTCACTTCACTGGATTCAACCCCTAAAATGTATTTTAAATAACTTGCTCACTATTCTCTTTGACACTAAAGGTGACCTATATATGTTAAGACTGTGGAAAGATACTGTAAATATATAGAGAGAGACATAGGAAGGAAAAGGAAGACTGAAAAATGAGAGGAATGTTTTGCTCCTTCTTATTTTTTAGAACATTAAGTATTTCATTCTCTCATATTACAAGTACCTAGAGATGAGAGAGGACTACTCCTTAAATCACTTTAAAACTCTCTAGATAATATCTTCAACTTTAATGGGGCTTCACATATTTATTTCACTTAAAGCTTATTTATATCACATGCCTAGCAATCAGCAGCCTACATCTTGTCTTTTGCATAAAGATTTCTCCAAGTCTCTTCTAAATATTTTTTCTCTCAAGCTACATATCAACAGCAAAACAAGGAAAGAATAACCTGATTTTAAAAGGAACCTTACCAGTGTTCTTTTCTTATAAAATAATTTCCTTTTTTACAACATATAGGCAAGAATCTTGCAAAGAAATAAAAGCAAAGAACAAAAAAATCCAATCTTTCCGTATTCTTTCCTTACAAAGTTCACCTTTGATTCATGTATCATTATATAAAGAAACATGTACTTTCACATGAACGTATCTAACAGCAAACCCAAAGCATAGGCAATTTAGGACAAGGTTTGAAGCAAAATCTGGCCTAAGATGTATTGATCTGGGGATTCCTTCACGAAGTACTCAGCCTGTGAATTATTTCATACTTCTTAAGCGCAAGGACAATGTAAAGTTCAAAATCTCAATGCAGAACCATCATTAAAAAAGCATTGGCTTCCTTTATATGGAAATTTCCACAAGTCAATAAGAAACTAATTTTTTATTTTAAACACAGTATCATCTGATTTTGAATCCATGTATCAACAATATATTATATAACATATGATGTGATTAGGCAATGCAGGTTGCAAAAGCACATTCCAAAAACACACGGAATAGTCCTTCCAGATTGTACTACCCCCAGCTTCTGTTTTAATACTTGATGTCTGCATACAAAACCAGCAGGCCAAACAAGAAGACTGGCCTGAATTATTTTCATATAATATTCAGGGGAAAAGAGATTTGCTGGCTGCTGTACAAGGGAGCTGCCTGCAGTACTGCACTATTACATTTGCAAAGCATGCAAGACCCAAGTCTTGTAAAGAAAATGGAGCAGCCAGAAAGGAATGCATAACGCTGTGTACCAAAAGATCCAGGGGGAAAAGCTATTATACTGTCTTAAGTAATAGTTCTAGAAATTTTCCTTTCAGTGAAGTCACAGAAGATTTTGTAAGATCTTAAAACAAAAATGTTACAATTCTTTTCTTAGTTGCAGTTTTCCCACAGTCTATATGACACTGGGCAAGCTACTTGGATTTTCCCAGAATACGTAAGAGATGTAATAACAGTAATAATAACAGTAATAATGATGATGATGATGCCACTAGTGCTGCTGTGAAATGATGTAGACATGTAAAGCTCACAATGACTGTAAGAAGGAAGGTACTGAGCCAAACTGAGCAACATTACCATGTGTCTCAGTGTACAGGACAATATCTATTGATTAATCATTTTAATAATTTTCTAGTTCCATTAGTCTTTTTAAATGTCATCAACTATTAATGCATGTCTGTTATCTGCACAGATTTTCTCAATGGAAACTGTTTCAGTTGGGCCACCCAGACAGCTATGAGATATAATGCTCTTGCTCACTTCCATTTAATCCAAACATTTATCTATAAAGACAAAGTAAACCAAAACAGTTTTATGTCCCATCTTGCATAACAAGCCACTTTTTTTTTGTTCAGACATGGTTTTAGGCATATCTTTTCAGCCAGCTACAGAGAACAATTAAATCAGTACATAACTAGCACTGCTGCAGTGGTCAGTGGAGCTTTATCTTGTTTATCTTTTATTTCCTGAGGCAGACACAGCACCTGAAGAAGAAACCCTGAGCAGTATTCTCTTAGAAGACTAATCCACTTTCTTGCTTCCCAGGATCTAATCTCTGTTCTCAGTGAAGGCAATAATAAAGCAGAACTTCATTACAAGACTACAAAGATCAGGATTTCAATGAGGAAGAATGATTATAAATTTCTTGCACCAATATACAACGATGTCTTTGTCCCCAGTGACATCTCCCCTAAATATTTCAATCTGAAGTAGTCAGAAATATGAAAAAATGCTTTATCTCTGCATGAAAGACACAAATACTAGCAGGGCATATGAGGCATCCTAAGGATGGAAAGCTGCCATAAGCTCTGTCTAAAACACTGTGCATCACAGTCTGTGTCAATTGTCCATGACCCGGTCACCTCTCCACCCTGGAGGCCATGAAACTGGGTCTGAGACAGCCATCATTTCATGATAGACGTGGGGACAGTTCAGAACATAAAAAATTATTGCAATGTTAAATTACTAATTTATGAGAAAGGTGTGAAGGTTTGAAAGAACTGCTCAGAGATTTCTGCTGAACCTGAAAAAGGTTTTGAAGAGGAATAAAAATAAAAGCACAATTAGTGGACAACTGAATCTAGCTACAGATTGCCTTTGGTTTATTATTCCACTCCCCAGTATCTTACAGAAGGATAATTTTAAGAAAAACTACACATGAACAGAGACCAGTAAATCTTATCTTAACTGCTACTAAAACCTGAACAGCCATTTTATGTTATTGCCAGGTCAGTCACTAGTACCAAAGGGTCAAGGGCTCAAGTTCACTTCCCTTTGACACTATGTCTTCAGTCACAAACTCAGTCACGATAACACTTCTCTCAAGAGCCCAATTTCAACTGTACAGCAACAGGATCATAACAGGAATTTCAACAGGATATAGGACTACACCTCAAAACAGGGACAATGCTTTTCTGTGACTGCATGCAGCCCTACACCCTCCTGATATCCCCCAACTCCAGTGAACAAGCAGTGCCCAGTGCTGATGGAAAGAAGACTCCTCTGCAGTAGCAGTCACAGTTGGGCAGATGTACTTGTAGCACATGACAGATCCAGGTGCTTCTCCCAGTTCTCCTATTCCAGAAAAATGAACAGGATAATTAAGCATGTTTGGATTTACTGAGCTGGCAGATTTAGTACTGAAGGAGAACACTTTGTGCAGTAAGCAAAGTCCTGATGCATGCTACATTACCTGCAGGGCAAAAGGAGACAGCTTTATTTGCGTGTCAGCCTCCCCTCCATATTGCATCCAGTGATTTCCTTACTTTCTCCTGCCATGCAGAAAACACTCTTTTTCCTTTTCTTGAAACACAAGTTTTCAGTCTAATCTAATATTGATAAGGTCATCATTTTGCTGGCAATGCCAGTTGGCTTCTGCAAGTGAGCTTCATGTATGTGTTTTCCCTTCCTTATCACAGATGGCCAACAAACACTGGTCCTCCAGACTTAAAACTAATTCAATCTTTAAAATATTCACAACAGGTTTTTTAAGGAATCACATGCACACTCAAATCAGTGCCAAAAATAATGAAAAGGTGAAAGTCAGAAGATTTTTTAAGTTGTGGAATTGCCATGGCTGTATTTCTGCCATGATAGAAATAATGCATATTATATAAAGATGCCATAGAGAAACTGCCTCCACTGCACTCAGTGTGAAAAGCAAACATTTTAAAAATTGATGAAAAGCCTATTGTTGATATTAGCATATTATTTGACAATGTCATAAATTATTAGATGTAAAATTACACAGAAAGGTAAATTTTAAGTTTCTTAGAAATCCACAGTGTATCTGCACTTAGCACCTTAGACATCTCTTTCTTATAACCGATATTTCTTGATTTTTCTTAGATATCTCCTTCCTTCCTCATGAAATGCAAAATCTACCATATGCTTGCTGTAAAACTCTAGTTTCAGAAAATTTTCCAAGGTTTCAGGCTACTGCTTCAATAATAAAAGGTTACTGCAGAAACAAAAAAATGCTATTTTAGCATTAAAACTTCCTTTCTAAGAAAGACTTGCAGTTTTATGGGGCAGTAGTGAGAAAATTTTAAATGCCAAATGTGCTTAAGTAATTGCAAAAAGCCCCCACCAACAAAACCTTCTCACATGATGGCTCGTGCAAGGTCTCCATGTACTTTTTATTTTTTAAAAAAATTAAGTTAAAGAGTAACACATGATGTCAAAGCCCAGAATCTAGGATTTCAAGAACCACAACCCATTTCTGCTCCTACTGGTGCTAAGTTTTCATCACTTTACACACATTTCAATCACAAATACTTGCATACCTTGCTGCGGCACAAGGGAAAGTGTTAAATGGCATAAGCAGAGCCCCTTTAGACAGTCTGATGGCAGAAAATTTCTAATTAAAGCTTACAAATCCTGATTTTGTAAGAAGGGTCCTTACACATGATCATCTCTTCCTGGTCTTAAAAAAAAGATAAAAATTTTGCTCTTCTTCAAAATGTGTTGTAACTCAACACACACACACACACACACCCCCACACACCAGTCAATGCACTGCTAGAAGGGATCTTTCAATCACTTACTCCTTAGCATAGCTCATCCACAGAAACCACTACAGACAGCTTGGTCAGGTCTTGGCAAGACCACTGAAGCCAGGAGAAGCCAATCTCTCTGGCTGTAAGGTGGAACAAGAGGGCTGTGATGGCTTCCAGCAGAGCCTCCTGTTTGACTGCTACTCCCTCTCCATGGGGAAGAGGGAAAAACACACACAGTCAGGCTCCCAGGCTACCAGCTGGACCACAACCCCTGAGAGGAGATGGTAAGTCTTATCCAAAGGCTCTTCTCTTTTGGAATGATCACCAGAAAGAGGTGAGAAATGAGGTACATGCACAGAGCCAGCTGCCAGGAAACTTCTGGTCCATGTATTGAATCCCTTGTGTGTCCTTCCATTGGTCCCAAAAAATCTTCCTGTGGCAAAGTTACAAGTGGAATGTAGGCAGAGCTCTGAGAGGAGCCAGGGATCAGAAAGTAGGAGGAACATTCAAACTGACAGAAAACTGTAAATGCTACAAAGAAAAAAGTGACTAACCTGCTATAGGGAAATTCCCCTCACAAGGATGCAAAAGCTGTATGGTGTGTCCCTGAAGCCAAGGTGATTTGGCTGAGGAGCATGAAGCCAAGCTTTAAATAGATTGCTTGCATCACATATGACAGGCCACAAAATAAACACTTTGGCTACCAATAAGGTCTGTAGAGATATCTGAGGGATGGGAACAACAGAAAAAACTGAAAAGCAAATCACAGGCTCAACTGCTTCATCAGGTTTTTAGCACAACTTGATTTGAGCTTAGGAGCCCTTCTGGCTATACCCAGAGAGAGAAAATGTGAAGGGAGAACAAAGCGAAATGGCTGAAAGTAACTTTAATTCAGGCACTTCAAAGAAAATAAGGACATTTGTCCTGAATGGCAAAGGCTGAAATTACTAAGCTGTGGTTTATTGTAGACATGGCAGTTTAATCAAGGTAAGCTTTACAAAGAGACAGGTTATCTTTTAATTGATCAACAGATACAAGTGGAAAAAAAACAGGCAAACAGGCAATGTTTGGAGCTTGCAGACCTGTCATTCAGGATCATTCTCAAAGACCTGAAGAAGGAGTTGCAATGCACTCGGATTGCCTGTTTTCACCAACTAAATCAGATGGTCTAATAAAAGAAACTACCACCTTCTATAATTTATGCCTTGTAGAAAGTACTGATATAGGGATGCAGAGCTCCACATGATATATTTCACAGCAAATGGAACAGCTCTTCTCAGTAACAAGAATACCCATGAGATCATCAGATTTGCCATGTCTTCCAAAGTCAGCCTAAGTCATTACAGGGAAACTGAATCTTCAGATATCTAACAACAAAGTCCAGCAGAATAAATCTAAGGATGAACATTTCATTTGACATGCTATGCAGCCACACACCCGCTAATACCAATATCTAAACTCTAAATCATATGCTATTTACTCTTCATGATACCTACAACAGTCAGTCAGGAGAAGACACAGGGTCATTAAGAAAGTAACCATGCCAAATTTCAATTACACTATTAGAGGAAGTAAAAAACATAGCCATCTTTTTTTTTCCAGAGAAATCACATTGAAACAATGCAATGTTATTACTACTGAGAACCAAAAACCAAAATTATGTCTTATCTCCAGAATGACAATTGTCATAGCTTTTCCAATCACCTTTATTTTAGTCTTTGTTCCTTCAATTTTTATTATTTTGATTTCTTGTTTTAATATAAAAATATTTGCTATTTTAAGGTGCAGTTTGAATTCTCTGTAATTCTTTCTAATATACAAACTCAGACTGCTAAACTCAACTGATAATTGTTCAGAATACAGAAACCTATAAAGAGATAAAGTTATAATCCAAAGAACATCTTGTGGAGTTTGCTTCTGTTGTAAAATTTGACAGAAGAAAGAAAAAATGCCAACAGTATTATTTTCAACTAAGCTGCAGAACAAACTGAAAGTTTGGAAGGGAAGGGTTATTGTCTCACTTCACACTAAACTATTTAGTCATTCATAACCAACAATGCTATCAATGGCAGGTAAGAATATTCTCACTATGTTAGAACATCTGCACAGTGGCAAGAGAATACATTTCCACAGTGGACCAGAGCAGTAATGTATCTTACTCTATATATCTCAACCTTTATAACACTACGAAACTTGAAATACACTTTTCTAAATGGACACTTTTTTCAATTTAGTCTCTTCTGGTAGATGCATTTGCAAAACTAAGTGTTTTTAACAACTGTTCAAGTTTTATTAAAATAGGATCTCTTGTACTATTTACACAAAGGCTACACTGTTCTTTATTTCATTTCTAATTTCTGAAGAACAGTCTTGAAAGATTCAAGTACAATAAAGACTTGAGGGTCTGCAGATATTCTACACATCACCCTCGCAGTTTAAGTTGCACTTTTGAAACCTCGTAACAGTCATAAGATCTTGGCAATATTACATAATATTAATCAATAAAAAATTCACTTTGGAATGCCTTTGTAAAATTATTTCTATTTTTATATCTCAAGGATTACTGCCGCACTCAATTTAATGATTCATTACTACCACAAAAGTAAAATGAACATGTGAGGTTAACAGCTATAGCTATTAACTGTAACCTAACCAGCATTATACTGCATAATTGATCTACTTTCTTCAAGAATGATATTCAGGAAAAGGGAGTTACTATCACCATCTCTATAAATAGTACAGAAAGCCTGGGGCAAGTGTGTGGGATAACAGCAAAGACGAGAGAAAGGAAAATGGGAGCGCACCAAGAGTTTATTTATAAATATCTGGGAACTCATTGCTTGGCATCATGTAATGTCTACACAGTCTCACATTGATCTAACTTTTAGACTGTGGATCTATATTTAAAAACATAAAAACTAAGAATGAGCACACTAGACTTCTGACACTCTTCCCAAAACTGAATGTAGCTCTTTCCCAGTTGAAACTGTTTCAAGACTGTCACTACAGGGATAAGATTTCCAGAGTCTGTTCACTGTACAAGTATTTAAGTATTTAAGTTTGTTCCCTGTACAAGTATCTTTCTAATCCAGTGTTGGCAGAACTTCAGTGTGGTTGAAATGACAGCAATCACTGTTAAAAGAATCATCTTAACTACTGTATGCACATCTAATTTTATCTTCAGCTTTACCTTCTGCAACCATCACAAGTCAGCCAGGTGGCAGGCTCAAGCACGTATTTCCTTCAGGATGGAATTCCACAAGTCCAGCTCAGTTTTAGATATTGCTCCTAGGTCTCACTTCTCTTTCCTTCTATCTCGCATTACCAAATCCCATTTCCACTTCATAAGGTCACAGGTACTGAACAGCTGGAAAAAACCAATTTCACTTTCTCAAACCTCCTGTTAGCAAGAGGCTACCGCCTACTCTGGTACCAACAAAGCTGTCTTGTAAGCTGAACCACAGTGCCATGAATGGGGACAAGTGGGGAATTTTGCTCACAATCACAATACTAATTGTGATTAGCAATGGCTTTGCGAAAGCAAAACGCTAATACGGCAACAGCCAATTTTACTTGCATGAGAATCTTCTCCTTGTTGGTTGTCCATTTCTGGTTTTAATGCTGTTTTGTTTATATAGCAGAAGATGTCCCCTAGCAAACTGAAGAATCTTGAACACTTACTTAGAGATTTCCTGCAAGTGAAGAGCTAATATGCCTGAATGCTTGTGGGGATTGGTGTCTTGTTTGCCTTCCAAACAGGACTTTCTGAGGCTCTTCAAATTATGACTTAAGATACCACATCAAGTCTGATCCATAAGTGTATAAAGCAACAAACCAATGAGCTGAATTACATAATGAAATTATATTTTGCATTTAAAGATGTTTGAAAAACAAGTGACACTAATATGGCCAGCTTTATTTGTATTCATCTCACTACATTTTGTTCTCATAAATTTCAGTAATCCTACTCTGTAGTTGGCAATTCAATGGCAGATTTTTTTTAAGCCTTTAAGTAATACCTCATATACTTTGAGCAGTCTGGTATCCCAGCACCTCCTTCTTCCTAATGCACAATTAATACTTTCAAATGAGAAGGGCTGTTTGTGTCACATATTTTACGGGCTGCTGTAATTCTTCTTCAGAGAAATTCTTTCCAGCAAGCCTGCAGTTTCCACAAGAAATCTTACTGGCTTACATTCTTCTCCTCATGGCAGCAGGTAAGCAGTACAAAGATACAACAGAGAAAATATGAGAAGACAGGGCATTAGGTACATTAGTACTTCTGGTTATGACCTCACCCTTCATACCGGGTTTAAATTCAGAGACTGCAGCTTTAGTCCTTAGGTCTGCCAAGCTCCCAACCCACCTGACATCAATATTGCATCTGTGTCTCAGCTGCCTATCTGTAAACCCTGGGCAGCAATACTTATTCTTTCTCCTTCTATCTTGTCTTTTTTAGGTGCTGAGGTTTTAAAAGGAGCTGTCCTTCACTGTTTTGGCACAGCAGGGTCCTCATTTCAGCTGAAGGTTCTCTAGTGCAATGGTGATCACTACAAGCAGGAGTCATGCCTGAGAGAACATTATCCTGCTTATCTCAAAAAGTAGAATAATATGGTTTTAAAGCAGTGACATATTTAAAAGATTGCACAAAAGCCAATAAGTCAATGCTACATGCATACACTAGAGAAGCTACTGAATAAAAACATCTTCAAGAACTTGTCGCCTTTCTTATTTTGGCTTATCCCTATTTCTTTTATTACACAGAAACTGTCCAACAATTTATATAAACAGCAGTGTTTTGGGCACAAAGGTCATGATTGCTACAGGAAAGGAAAAAAAAAAAGAAAAAAAGAAGTATCTTCAGTTTACAGATGTCACCTACTTCATGAGTTAAGAAGAGTGAGGCTTCTCTGAACTTACTCTTGCATTGTTGTGGCAGTTCATGTGTCTCTTCAAATTCTCTCTCTGAGCAACTGGAAGCAGGTATTATACTGAAAGTATTTCTTTTGAGATAAACAAATCAAGAATAATAAAGATCAGAAAGAGGGAAAATGGAGACTCGTGCCCAAATTCCAATTTTTTCATTTAAATCAAGGACTGACTGAAGGCACAGCCAGGCTGGGAATCCATCTTCAGCCAGTATAAATTACTGGCTGGTATAGTCTGAGCCTCCAGGATAAACAGACAATTCTTAAACAATTCATATGCAAGCCAGTCTTCCAGGTTTTCTGAAGCCATTACCTTGTCCTGAGTCTACCTACCACCACCTCAGCATATGTACACCTACAACACAAGCATTCAGCACTGTCAGCTATCAAATGGCATTGAACAAAGTTATTTTATCCACTAACAACAGAGACAAATTTATCCTCAGAGGCATGGATGGAAGGTGCTGCTTAGATACTGTCTGTAGAGTAGGATTCTTCTTGGGCGTTTTCATCATGAAAAGGCTTCATTGTTAACTCCTCACAACTCAAATAAAGCTTCCTCTACTCTTGCCCTTAAATCAGAAGGGAGTGATTTTCTTACGAAGAAAGTGAGAAAGCTAAGAACACAACAGGATAGAAATTTTTAAGAAAAAAAAAATCAAACACCACAATATATGAAACACATACTGCTCAGTCTGTTCTCCATTGCTAACAGATTGTTAATCCTGGCATGAGAGAGCATGGAGACAGACCTGTGGCTGTGAAGAACAGGGAGAGTGTCCCAACTTGCCATCCACATACTGATACATCTGCTTAAACCCCTGGGAAACTCATGCTCATGGCTTTCAAAGTTTAAGGATTCAGCAGGCCAAACTCCTGGGTAAGCTTCATAGGCAAATGATAGTGGGGTGATCATAATAAATTATAGAGGAAAGGATTCAACTATGATACAGAGGAATTTTGGTTTGCTATCAAACTCCAAGTCCCTGGTCTCCAGATACTGTCAAAGCCCTCCTGCTTGAAGCCCCCTTGGTTGAGAAATCAGCACAAGCACAACCTTGGAAAAGATGGGTCTCAGAAAGCAGCAGTGGTATTACAGCCATATCATAATGTTGTGACATTCTCACAGGGAAAAGAGTGTCTTTGGGTGTTTGCAAGAGGCTGGAAGGGCTTGAAGGCTACACCATATTAGCAAGTAATGATGTTACTAGAAACCGAACGTTTTGGTTATTCACTGTTGCCGAGGACTGAGTAGAAATTAAAAAGGGTGTGAGTGTATCCCTCTAGAAAGGTTTTGGAGCAGAGGTTGGGCAGCCCGCGGGGAGAAAACCTGGGAGAGGCACAGCGTGGGGTGCACGCCTGGGTGGATCTGTGTTGCTCCCTAAGGAAGTGCTCCTGTTAAGAAAGCCAAGCCCCAGGACGAGAGATGCAGCCGATACAGGCACCGGAACACGCGCTCGGAGGAAGGACTGTAAAACCCAAAACCCCCCCATAAAACCCAAACCAAACAGCAACAAAAAAAGCCTAGGAAGGAAGTTAATACCTGTGCCTCCTGGCCTCTTTTGCTAAAAAGCAAAAGGTTGTAAATACCATAGAAGTGAACATAGCATTTGATCTACAGGGTATTACCTTCCCCTCAGTAATTTTTAGGCTTTTCCACCACATTTATCCTGTAATGTCAAATACTTTCACTTCTCTATTTATCCAGACTGCAGTCTCTGATTTGTAAAGGCATTATTACAGCATAGAGCAAAGAAACATAACACTAATCCATACTACTTATTTTATAGTAAAAGAAAACTGAGAGAATGTCAAGTCAAATGGGCCTGCTTGACATTATAGAAGAAACAAACAGCACAACATTAGACCAAACTTCACCTCACCTCAAGACAAGTGCATGGGAATATCCCACATCATTTTTACATGAATAAAATCAGGGTTTTTTCTAACAATATTTATGTTTCCAATTACCCGCTGTATCTCGTCAGCTTCCAACAGGGCACAGTCAAGTGCTCCAGTAGCTTTGCACTGATTTTGGGTTTAGGCTTCCTCTTCTAGCACCTTTAAGTCTGTAACAAAATGCATTTCTAGCCTGCCTCACACTGGTGCTCTGAGAGAAGGAGGCAGCCTGCTCCCACTGCTGGAGACCACCAGGAGCAAAAGGTAAAAGGCCTTTTCAGCAATAAAAATACACTCAGCCAGCCATGGGCAAAGCCAGACTACCTCTTTTCCCCTAAAAAAAACAAAAAACAAAACCCAAAAAATCCACAAAAAACCCAAAAGCAGTCCACCTAATTAATTAGAAGGAATTAACAGAAAGCATACACTGCCAATTTAACAATCCATTTTCAGCACTTTTTTTTTTCCTTAGTTTTACTTGAGGGACGATGTGAATGCATTTTGTTCTTTCAAAAAATCTGCCTTTTTATTATGATTAAACACTGAAACATAGCATATTTACAGCTAAATTTATTGTCATATTCAGTCTGGAATTGGCCATTTGGCTGACTAAGTTGTACCACTTGAAGGCACCGTGACATGTACTATTAAGAAATGAGAAATGGCAGATGGGCATTTCCAAAGAACCATCGGCTTTGCAAATGGCAATGCTACAACTGAATATCATCTGCTAAAAATGGTTATCAAAGGTGAGGATCCAGGCTTAACATCTTCCCTGAACATGCTGGAGCATATCCTCCCACTTTGGGAAGAAGTTTGCCATTTCCAGCAATACACTACTTCATAAAATAATTTTAATAATAACATTGGCCAAGATGTTTCTCCCAGTTTGAACCTTCTTTTGCCCTGGTGTGCCCAAACCACTGCTTTTCATTTGGCTCTGGATTGTCAGAACAAGCGGCCCACACACATGTACCCAAAACTACACCCAGACTGAAAATTACAGGGCGTTCAAATAGAATTTAAATTAAATCAAATATCAACAAAAATTGAATTTAAAATATTTTTTAAATATTCCCATATCAGACTAAGTAGGATGTTGCTTGATATGAATGGAGTTATATGATGCAGTAGACTGCAATTCCATGTCTGTGGAGGATCCAAGTCCAGTGAGCCTCAAGTTGCTTCACAGGGCACCACACCACTGCACTTCCTCTGGAGTCTCACTGGCTTCTTTTTTGCCTTTTTTTGACTGCCATTCATTGAGCTCCAGGTGGCTTCACATGGCAAGGCCACCTTCTGGTATTGAACTGCCACCCAAATTGTCTCTCTGAGCAAGTGGAAAAGGATATAAGCACTTCACTAAAACAGACAAACAGGGAAGGAGGCCTTGTACCTCCAGTTAAATAAAAATTCAAAAGGAGAAGCATTAAAAATGTGAAATGCCCCTCTGTTTCCATAAGGACTGCCACAGTTCAAAAAGCAAAGGCAGTACCTAGCCAGTTGGAGATTAAACAGTTCTCCAACCAGACATTTTGAGGCGAACTTCCCATTTTCTTGAGGCAAAAGGAAACAAAGAAGAAAACACATTATTTCACCTACATAAAGTTTGGGATCAAAACTTAAAATCCAGACTTCTAGGCTTGAAGAAAAACCTAAAGAAGAAAGCATTCTTGTTCTAATTACTGATCATGAGGACAAGGGAAGAACTATGTTGTGACCAAAAGCTATCATTCTCAGGTGGCAACTGTGCTCTCAAATTCATTTTTACAGTTTCACACTCTTCTGTAATTCTATTAAAGTTTTTAACTGTGAAAACTTCCAAACAATGTAATACTATACCTAAAACAGTACTGCTGAATGCTACTGAATGTAACATATTTAGATGGCAAACTCTTAGAGACTATGGTTGTATCTTCTTTCATGTACTTTTGCTGAGAATACTATCTGTACTCCAAAAATTGCTTATCCTAAATAAAATATCTAAGGAATACAATGGAATGTGATCTGTTACTATCTGTGTGCTGAGTAAGGGGCATTGCAAAAAACCAATCTGTTTCTCCCAAGAACTAAGAGACAGTCAGAGTTGTCTGTGAGTGACACAGTAACCCTGAAAATTCATAAAGTAAGAATGCAATTGTTAAGAAAATTGCTGACATCTTAGTAAGGCCAGACCAGTTTCATGAAGAATATGAAAACAAAACTGGAACAGAGGAGGTGAGAATTCTCTGCTACATATTCAAGCTGAATTTTTTAATAAAATGTTTATCTGTACTTGAAAATCATGCAAATAATGACAGCAGCAATGTGGGAGATCTGTATTAATGTATAAATTAATTTTCAACTCTTTTCAATATTAATTGCACTATATACTTAATAGAAACATTTCAAACCTGTTTTTCTATTTTACATTGAGCCTCAATTATAATTCTGAGGAAGAAGGCTACCTTCAGCAGCAGATATACTAGTTACGTATCGGTTTTGCTCATAATTAAGAAAACAACCTCAGGGGATTGTTGATTTTGGCTTTGCCCTATTTTGGGTTATTCTTTAAAATTACCTTTTAAATATGCTTACTATCTTAAGAGTGGCAAAAGTGTTTCTTAAAATACTTGCATACTGTGAAACAGAAGAATGGATGCAGCATTTCTTAACATTAAAATATTTCTATACAAGTTGTACAGACATAGAAACATGTCACACCCCCAAATATAAGATGTCTAAACAAGGCCAAGCTATAAGGAAAGCAATGGAGAAATACTCCAGCAAAAGGAGAGTTAATACTTTAAACACCCACGACTCCTAATCTATTTTTTATCAATTATTCCAAGAGCTCGACAGAATCTACTTAAACACTGAGATGATAGAGTAGTACAGGTGGGTTACTAACTTTAAAAATGTACATTTATTATCCAGGGAACCAGCAATAAGAGCATCATTTTTACAGAAAAGTAAGGCTGGAAGTGCTCTCATGAAGTCCATTCCCCTGCCCCAGGGCAAAATCAGCTATACATAAACCATTCCTGACAGATATTTGTCTAACTTGTTCTTAAAAACCTTCAGTGACAGAGACTTTGCAACCTCCCTAGGCAATCAGCTCCAGTCCTTAACTATCTGTACCATTAGAAAGATTTTCATAATGTCTAACCTCAATCTCTCCACTACAGTAAGCTTGGCTGTTACTTTGTGCTCTATCCCCAGCAGAACTGGAAAACAGTTTCTATTACTTTTCTCTTTACATGAAATTTCCATATATTTTTAAATGGTTATCACATCTTCCCTCACTTTTGCATTCCCCAAATGCATAATGGCCAACTAGGTCATATGCAACCTGCCAGAGCAATTTATCTGGTCTCCCATATAGTCCCCTCAAGGAGCCTCCCTATTCTGGCACTGCCACCCCTGTACCAGAGACATCTCCACCCAAAGCACAGGCAGTTAAGCAAAACAAGATGCAGGGAGAAGCCACACTGGATGGCAGCCTCTCAGATTGCCTTCCTGCAAAGAAAGGTCCCACACAAACCAGCAGAAGCCACTGTGGAAGAGACGGGAAGTGGGGAAAGGTACTCACTCCAGAGAACAGCAGATGAAGAGAGGAAGGGTTGAGTCTAAAAAAGAGGGAGAGAGGCTCTTACACAAGCTGGAATTAGGTTGCAGTTAGTTGTCTGGAAGTGGGAAAGGTCTGGAAACAAAGATGAAGGAAAGCAGCAAAAAGCAGGAAGATAACCAGAAGGGTAGGGAATTTGGAAGAGAAGTGAAACCAAATTTACAAATGGGGAGGAAGGAACCTCAATACAGAGATAGGGGATGTTGGCACTGATGGGAGAAGAGGCAAAGAGAGGTTAGGACAGCATGAAACGCAGGAAGAAATGCTGCAGAAGTCCTGCGTGCCAGGAAATATAGCACAGAGAAGCTCCACCAAGTTGTGTTTCATGAGGATCTTCTAACAAATGAATTCTCTTTCTCAGCTAAAGCAGGGCCTGTGGGAGTACCAACCAAGCTGAGGAGCTGCTCCTTGGGAGTAACCTGGTCTCTCTGGATATGGCTTAAGGTCAAGCTTCAGTGACAATGACTTTCAGACATGAGGCTGCGAGGGATTATGAAAAGATTTGAGGGTGCCATCACTTTCACAGGGAAAGGTGTGAGGGAGAAGATATGCAGCTATGACAGAATGGGATCAGGAGATGACAGGAAAAGTCAGTGCTAGACTGAAGGGCAGAGGCCCACTGCACAGAGCAACGTCTTACTATTTATTCTGGTTTCCATAGTGCCAGAACTAATAATCCCTCCAGCAGTGCTGAGGGTCACAGGGCAGGAATGCCTCTGAGTCAGCCCAGGTCTGACAGAGCTTGTGCTGAGATGGAGTTAATAAAATCCTGATGAACCTAGGCTGACCTTGCAAAGTCAGGAGGCTCCATACACTGGTTCCTAATATATCCCACAGTGTTCCCATTATCCTTTGATCATCCTGAATGTCTCTGTGCCACATACTCCCCAGTGATGGAGAGTAGACTTCAGAATTACACTGTTCTCCTAAACGAGCACTCCAAACACACACTAGTGAAGAAAGTGCCTGATTTTAAAAGCAGACCTTGGCTATCCAGAATCCCCATCACTGTTATCCCAGTACTGGCATGGCACTGAGAATGGCCAATGCAGAAGGTGCAGAACTTTGTGTGCAAACGAGAAGATCCTTCTGACCATCACACCGAAGTGCTGCTGTGCCACGGCCACATCTTGTCGTGCAGCTCAGTGCATCAGACATGCCCCTAACACAAATCTGCACTGCTCCTGGGAACCTAGGAAAAAAACCCTCCGAAAGTTTAGAGTTACTGCTCTAGTCTGAAAAAGACCTTTTTTTCAGTTCCCAAGGGTCATGTTGTCTAGACCTCTGGCCATCCATTCTACTCTTCTCTGGATGCTTCCAACAGGCCCACAGAGTGCTGCTCAGAGCAGAAATAGCCACACAAATGCCAAGTAGAGTGGAAAAATTATTTTGCAGGCAGACTCCTGTCCATATATTCTAGCATAATATTCATGGCATAGTATTGTTGATTCACAGCCATTTTCTGAACTCTTGCAACTGCCCATCTGTTTTTGGCAGACCTGGTGTCTCACCAGTTATTCTACATTTTGATTTGCACAGCTGATTATTCCTGTCGAACCACAATTTAGAAATTGTCCTTGATGAACTGCATCATATTTATTTCAAATAAGTTCTCCAATATATCACATTAATTTTGAATTCTAATCCTGTGCTCAGAGGGTTTACATCCTCCCCCTGGTTGGTGTCATCTGGAAATTTTGCATGCAGATTCTATCATCTAAATCATTAATTAAAATATTGAATATTTTCTGGCAATCCAGGGCAGAATCCCACTTGACAGATCCTTCTGGTTTGACTGCAAATCACTAGTAATTATTCTGAGAAGAGCTTTCCAGTCAACTGTGTACCCACCTTGTAGCCCACTGTGCCACCTTGTTTATGAGAAGTTGAAAAGATTTCCAAAAATCAAAATATATTATTTCTCTTCTTAGAGGAAAATTAGACTCCATTGACAAGGTACCTTCTGGGGAAAAAACCCATGCAAATTCATTTATCATATTACTATCTACAGGCTAATTATTAAAAAATTCAGTTGACTGATTCAAACTTTTTTCCCCAAGAACATAAGATAAGATAGCTACTCCAAAGGGGGGCAGGGAAGGACCCAGAAGAGTATATATGTAGGTGCAGTATTTGCTCTTTCACAGATTTTTTTGAACCTAAATTGTCCTTCAAATGTTCTCCAGTGTAGCCACTAATTGTTCAGAGATTGCTTCAGCTATTTCACCCTATGTTGAAGAGATAATTTAATAAACTCTATCTTCTTCTAAACCACCCATTATCCTATCTCATTAGTTTATAACCTGTTCTTTTCGTGATCTAGTTGGAATTCTTACCTTTCTCAAGGTCACAGTTCTTTTCCTGCCACCTGATTACAGATCACCCTTTTAGGCAAGGAATGATACAAAAAATTACATTAACTACTCAATCCTCTCTGCACCATCAGATCATGAGTTTTTTAACTGGCATTTTGTAATTCCCTGTCAACTAGCCCAGAAACTCAGTCTTCCTCTTACTACTGAGAATGTAGTATGTTTCTTTGTTACCATGCCCTTCATTAGTTGTACCTTTTCTGTATACTGGCCTACCTGATTTGACCCTCTCATTTTTCTCATCTTTTTTTACACTCATTTCCAGTAACATATTGAGTTTCCACCTTCTGTATGAGTCCTTAATTATCAGATCATACAATTTTGTCTCTTGTTATCCTTTTTTACTGGAATGTCTTTCATCTGGGCTTTATTATGACTGGGAAAGAAAAAGTGATTTCCTTTTAAAATTGCCAGAATTTCTCAGGTTAGTATCCCAAGAAACACTACCTATCAGTTCTATAAGCTCAATACAATCTACATTCTTGCATACTATTACATTTATTCTCAAATTCTCTCTTCTCACCTTCTGCAAATTACAAGCTCACTCTCTCCTGATTGCTCAAATTGCATTTTACCATCACAGGCTCAGCCATCTCTTTCCTAATCAGGCTTAGGAGCACTTCCCTTCCACTGCTCTTTCTACATTCTGTAATCCTGAACCTGTTATACTCACATGATCTACTGAACTAGTATTTAGTCCGTAAAGTGAAAATACTCTAAACGTTTGCTGTTGTCTGGTAATACATGACAAAATGACTGGGTGAGTCCATCTCTTGGGACAAGAGCCATCTGCAAAAAAGGGAATCTCTGGCAGCAGTGCCAGTAAAATGAGCATACAGACAGGATCACCTGGGGATGGGACCAATTGGAGGCTGGTTTGGTTATTGACAGCTTGAAGAACCAATTGGAGAACGTTAGTTCGCTCGTGAACACACATTTTGAAAGTTACCCGGGAAAAAGCTTTCTTTTATTTCCGGGGGCTGAGCAAGGAACAACTTAGGCCCAGTCCGGGCTCCCTCCCATGTGCGGGGGGAGGGCCCGGAGGCCGCTGGGCCCCGTTTGCAAACCAGGGGACCCGATGGCCGGGGGGAGGAAAGGCTCGTTGATAAGACCTCAGCTATGCCTTCTTCCTCCCNGCTGTGTGAAACTTCAGTGCTCAGATAAGATTTGCAAAACCTCCGGCCTTCCTTTGGATATGAGAGGGGGAAAAAAAAAAAGATTCTCCGAAGTCAGTGAAGCAAGAGCTAAGTTTTTGAGATAGAAGAAAAATTAAAAGATGCTGTGAAAGTTGGCTGGAAAATCCTTTTGCGAAGTTATAGAGATGGACTGATATCACACTGAAAATACCTATAAACCGTGGAAAAAAACATGGGGAGTTGAGGTGTTCCATTTGATAGATCATTTGACCAAGAAGTACCTGTATTGAGAATCTTTTGCCCCTAGGAAAGAAGGGGATCTTGGTTTTCTGAGGATGAAGCATGAACAGAGAGAAAAGAAATAAAGAGAACCTTTACTTTGGAACAGTTCAGTCTTAAAAGTAATATCCCATGAGTTTTAACGTGGCCCATAGTCACTGCGTTGGGAAAGCTGTGAAGATGGGAGGAGCTTCACGACCTAGCAGGTTTTTTCCCGGGCAAATGCAAAATCCTAAGAATAAAACCACGAGAGGAACTGATTTTTTCCTCCTTGCTGAGAAATCCCTATAGCGTGACAAGAGGAGACTTCTCTCTCCGAAGTGAACTGAAAAAGAACTATTTAAGTTAAGAACTGACTAAAGTAGCTTTTTTGTATGTTTGTTTTGTTGTTATGAAGGTTGGGAGAGGGAAGGAAGGAGTGGTCTAAAAATCTTATTCTGAATTTGGTTTTTTCCCTTCTTTGTGTAGTTAATAAATTTATTTTTATACCCTTTTAGGTTTTAAACCTGCCTTGCTTCTGCTCCTGGTTCTGTCTCACAACAGAAAATAAATATATTTAAATTGGCAAATCAAAACTATGACATTATTTAGTGCATTGGCCAGGAAAACAAAATTAAACCAAGACACTTTTTAGAAAAATTCAAATTAAACCAAAACATTTTTGGGAAAATTAAATTAAACCAAAACAAACTGTACACCTTTCCAGGTCATAGCAATTAGCAAAGTGGAAAGGAGGTTTAGGAAATACTCTGACCGTGGCTACATAGAGGCACTGTTCTCTGGCTTCTTTTGCCAGCACTCTGGTCAGCTGTAAATTGAAATTATTACTCTGCTTGTTGCAATAGCTGCAATCACTTAGGATGTCTAGATTCAGTGTTGACACCACAGAGGCTTCAGATATCAAAGCTTTTTTGTACAAATTAGCCCCTTCTCATGGGACCATGCCCCCTCTGCTGCTAGCAGATACTGTTCTCTCCTACAGCTAAACTGGCACCCCAGCAAAACAAAAGGAGCACTACAGCAAGGATCAGATGAGCAACCATATGCACCTGCCATTACATTCTCTTTGCAACTCCTAAATTAGCATAACACAGTCCAGTCAATTTCTCTGAGAAATATGTAGCTACCTGCTGTTTATTATTGCTGAGTACGTCATATAAATCTAACAAGGAACAAGAAAGATCTCCAAAAAGTAAATACAGATATAAATTTGGAAGTTTTGTCCTCATACAAAGAAAATATAATTCAACCTGTTTCTTTAACAAGTCTCCTGCGTGTATGGTGCATTTTAATGTTTAATAATTCTTTAGTACAGCTACCAAGATTTGAATATGTTTATTAACATCTTTACCTAAGGGCAATTCCAAAGGAATATAAGAATTTCTTATAGGAGACCAAGCAACCTTCTCCAGAATAGCTCTGAATAAGTCTCCAGAATAGCTCTAAATCTTCTGGGTTGCACCACAGTCTGACTGTTGTCCTGGGCTTCCAGGGACCACAGTCTCATCTCTCGGAATTTTATGCAGTTTTGCTTGCCAGGTTTTTTCCATCCAACAGCAGTCATGAGGTTACCAGCCTTCTGACACACCCCTGCCCAAGCACCCTGGTCACAGTGCCAACTTCTGGGAGCTAAGGGATAGCAGACACCATGGCAGAAGAGTGTAAAACTGGGCAGAAAATAGTATAATATAATATTGCAAGGGTGTTAGAAGTAATAGGGTTTCCAGCAAAGGAGAGAGCCAGAGTAAGGAAGAGAGCAGATATCCTCACAGCTGGGAATTTTGGTGGAAAGCAAAAGAGTGACAAAAACTCCTAGGAAACAGCTGAGGACTGGCAGAGAGCAACAAGAACAAACAGGACAAGAACAGCAGTGGGGAGCTTTAAGAGTGTGCTACTGGCTAGACAGAGGAAGGAGAGCCCTGCAGTTATCCCAGACTTCCCATCTCCCATCAGCACTGGAGCACATGTGGAGGAGAGCTTCCTGTTTCCTCTCCTTCGGGACACATCTCACTGACATGCACAGAAACCAGGCTGCAAAGCAAAGCAAGGCAATAGAGACAGTTCAGAGCTGCAACACCACTCCAAACCGCTGTGCTGGTGCAGACAGCTGGACACAGAATCACTCCCCACTGCAGCCAAAACTCCTTCTAAAGGCAAATCTTTTGTATTAGAAAAATAAATGTCTTGCACATCACTAGTTTACACCGTCGTACTAATCCATTATCTAGACCTACTAAAACAAGAGCAATATCCAGTTGATTTTCTATGCATTTTTTGCTGCATCTCAGCTGGCTGGCAGACATGGAAACAAAGCAGCAGGACCTGCACATCCTATTTTCCTCCTCCCACCTCTCAAATCAGAAACAATCCCATACAGAGAAAGCACTATATGAACTCCAGCAGACTTTACACTAGAGGGAGCTTTCCTCAGCAAGTCATACCACTGTGGCATCCTTTTTCCCATTACATTCTTTTCAGTTCATCTACAGAGAAACACAGCAAACCGAGGTGAAACAGTTACCATTTAAACCCTTCAGTTTAGCCAGTTCAAGCACTGCAGCAGGTCAGTGGTGTGGAAAGGGGAGTACAAAGAGAGGGTACCTGGCAAGTTCTGCTCCAGCAGACAAGATAAGGCTCAACACTGACATGTTGCTGATAAGCCTCCTGACATGAACCATGTCCATCCTGCAGCCTCACCAAACTCCTGTGTTGAGCACAAGAGCAACTTTACGGACTACATTTTATAGTAGACCCAAGGGACTACTCATGGTTAAGCTGTTAATGAGTACTTTAACGAGGAAAGCTGAGATAAACCTTCCCCAAGGCCCATGGCTATCCATTTCTGAAGGCTGAAAGATGGATAGCTGTGCTCCTCACTGCTAATACAAGTGGTGTTGAACTGATCTTCAAGTGAATTGTTTTAAAATACTATTTAAACTGAAAGTACTACAAGATGCTAACCACAGTCAGGACCTATTCATTTCCTAAACTCCAGTAAATTGTCCCAAGAATATGAGCAGAACTAGAACAGAAATCCTTACCTGTGAAAGCATTTGTGGCCTGAAAACCAGCTTCCTGCATACTGCTCTTCCAGAGAAGCTTGAGATTCCCGTCTCAACCTGTCCTTACTGGAGACAATTGCTGAGCTTGTTGCTGCCAAGTCACTTCCATCTTAACTCGTCAGAGTCCATTTCTCTTTCCATTCCTGTATTTGGCACCATCCAGTTCCCACCTGTTCCCAGGTCTTTCGATGTGTAAGCAGAAGAGATCTGCACTGAACCTAAGCAGAAGTGTTGGACAGTCCCATCAACCAGCCAGCCAGAGGATTTGTGCCATGATGAATGTGAAAATGAAGCAAATCGCCTGTCAAGAGTTTCCTTCCCTTTTACAATTAAGTTCTAATCCTGTGTTCATCCAGCACCATTTTTTCAGGTCTCGGCCAATGGTGATGTTCAATTGTCTCTCCTCTCTTGTGTTCCTCTCCCCTCAGGCAAGCTCACTGAGAAATTAAAAAAGAAGAGATTATGTTTCCTGATGACCTGTAGCAACACTAAAATTAACAGACTCCAGGGAACAAAAACCCAAAATACATTATCAGGGATTGATTGTACACATTAAAGGAGATCTTCAGAAGGCAAATCTTGCGATTTTGCTGAGATGCAAAGTGTGACCACACAGCTCTTTGAAGTGCAAAGAGGAACAGTGCTGAGGGTGTCATATGCATCTCTGAGAACATGATATGATTTACATTTCAAAAGCCATATTTAGCAAAGATGGGGGCAGCAATACAATAACAAAATTGCAGTTAAAAGAGAAAAGGAAAAATACTCAAGGCTCTCAAGTCTAGTCTATTCAAAACCACAGTGAAATTATTAGCATTTCATATAGCTGCTTCCCTCCTTTTCTGGAGTGGGAAAAAAGTGTGCCAACACTACATTACGCCATTCTTACAGTCTTCTGCGGTTAAAAACCTGTGCATTCCTTCCTTTTGATTACCAAACTTTGTATGTCTTGCTGTCGATTATCTTTAAAAAATATCAATTGTAACACAATTTAGATGCCTTCAGACATTCAGTAAGGTTAAAAATACCCACAGGCTACATAGCAGAAAGGTGGTTACATTTTTCTTGATACTGCTACTTCTATATAGCATGGATACTTGCAGCTCACTGAAAACTACAGTTTATTCCATGTCCACCTTTTAAAAGCTAGGATACAATTACTTTAATGGGGTGAAGGCGAACAGCAGACAGGCACATGTTTAAGGAGATTATTTTAGAAAACATGGAAGAAAGAAAAGAGGACTTGGAGGAAAACTCACTCACTCCCCAGCCATCCTGTTCCTCATGTAATGATGCTTGGCTTACTATTTCCCAGCTCAGTGGCACAGGTGGGTTGAAAATATATTTGTGACAATCTTATGACCTACTAATGGATTTTAGATGCTGAGTCTAGCCAGGGCTGCAGTACTGGATTGGACCCAAGGTACTGGAGCAGCCCATGTCAGAGTGTGGCACTGCCAGCAGAACAGTGCAAGACGCAGCTCAGGGAGCGGGTGGGAATAATGCACTGCTTGCTCCCCAGTCCCACTGCACCCTTCACCCTGATCTGAAAGACCTAGAAATGAGCTTACATCTGTAGCACAAGGCTGAATATCCCAGAGAGTCCAAAACAGCAGAGAAGATTCTCATGCTCCTTGGGGTACAGTCAGCCAGGCCTTGAGGGCTTCCTTAGGGACCCGCCTTGGGTGAGGGACAAAAAGGATCTCTCCTCAAGTGTGCCACTGAAACCAAGTGAGCCTGACACCTGATGAATGTCATTTTCCTTGCAGCACAGTGAATGAAAGCTAGCTGCTAGCAAAGATTAATTTTAACAGTATTGCTTTTTCCCCCTGATTTTGTTATGCCACTATTACTGAAGAACACATGTTTTTGTCTCAACACACAGCACAGGAATGACTGATTAGTTACTTGTATTCAAATGCAGTCATTTGCATTCAGACCAAATAAGGTTACAGAACAGATTTAAAATGTTTTCCCCATTTCTTACCCGAACATCTCAACCTAATAGAGAAGAAAGTGGAAACTAAAAGGGAGAAAGAAAAAAAAATATGTGTAGTATCTTTTATCAGAAAACACTGCATAAAAAAAAATCTTAGAATAGTGTTTAAAAAGCCATTATTCCTGAATATATATAGGTCCTTGAGATACTTTTTCAACCCTTTGAAGTGCTCTATGCAACTAATAACAATTTCATATGAGGCTATTTTATTCTAAAATATATACAACTGAGCAAGTATAATATACATACACAGCAGCATATAGTTCTTTTGGGTCTTAACATTGTGCTGATTATTCTATGACTATAGGTGGATGCTGCACTCATTTCTCAAGCTTTTTCTCTAGAGGCCTGAGTTTCTTCTACATTTATAAGAGAAGGTCCTTTTGCAAATGTAATATTTGCATTTACATTTTCAGTCTTATAACTTTTGATTTTGGTTTATAAATCCAAAATTGTGATGCTTCTATTTTCAACATTTTCATTTCACCTCAAGAAATGTGTGGTAATATGTTAGTGTCCAGGGAAATTCTCCTATTTTTATTTCTATATATTAGATATAATAAACTTCTAATTCTTAAAAGAATAAAGTACTTTCACTTTACTGAACATTAATATTTTATTAAAAGAATAATAATTCTCCACATCTTCAACAGTTCTGCTGAATTAGTTAAGAATGCAGTAGTGCTGGAGAAATGCTACAACACAGGCATTTTCAGTAACCACCAGCTTCTTCAGCTAGAAAGATGTAATTTTAACAACATTACAAGACACTGAAACATTTAGAGAGTTCATTCAGACCTTAATATTTAAAGGATAGTGCACTGCATCAGGTTTAAGTCCTTTGAAAGTAGATGCTGGTATCTCTTGACTGTCCTAAGTGAGCATTTTCTATCAATATTATCTATCATCACTCAAAAGTGCTCTTCCTTCTCCTGTGCCAGACAACAAACTCAGAGATGGCTGGCAGGATGGAAGGAGCTGGAGCAGGCTGTTGGGGCAAGCCTGTGCAGCACTCAGCACTTGCTGGGCCTTGCCACAATTCAAAACCAAGTTCAGTACTTATAAAATGTGTCCCCCTTACAGCCGCATGGGCTATTCAATGATCCTTTTCATTAGGCAGACTTTAATCAATCACATTTGCACAATTTCAAGTTTCTCAGATTACAAATGCATCCAGCTGAAGATGACAAAGCAGCCCAAATATCACATCAAATAAGGAAAACTGAAAATTCCGCTTAAAACAGCATGTAGTGCTAAAACTTTTCTATTGTACTTCACATAATCCAGGCATTTTCTACTAAAGCTGAGCTTATGTTTAAAGGGAGGAGGTTTGTGTTTGTTTCCCAACACACTGGCATGTTTTCATGCATGGAAAGGGACAGGACCTCTGCTGACACATTTCAGTATGGCTGAGCCAACTCCAGTGAAGCCATGTGTTTATCCTTTTGTACCAGTGTGGTGCAGAAATGCTGAACCAACCTGCTTAAGGGCCCAAAAAGTGAAAATTCATATCTAAAAAAGAGAACAATATTGATAGAACTACAATAAGGTGTGATCTTTGATGTAATTTTTTCGCAACCTGCAGAACCTGCAGTCCCAGTGGGAACTGATGGTGAGAGAAAATGTGAACTAGAAAAACTAGAGATTTTCTCTTTGTTCCACCTGTTGCCTCCCTTTCAATAGCAACAAGAACTCTGCTTCCACTTCTGCTTTCCTTCATCCACTGCAGCGTTATATAAGTCTCAGAAGCAAACCAGAGCAAACCATTGTGCTATATAAATATGTAGCTGTGTTATAAGAATTTTTGGCTACTATACACTTACATAATGGAATCTCTAGAAGAAAATTCAAATCCATTTGTTTTCATCCTCTCCACTTTTCTCAGATTTGGTCCTGAGAAAGACACCACAATTTGAACCTCATATGAACTGCAAGCAGAAAGTATTCTGACTATTTAACACCTCATGTGACTTACACGTTCTCACAGTGTATTTAGCTAGCAAACCTGTTACTTCCCTTTTCTAAACATTTGAAGATGCAAAATGGTCATGGTAAAAAAGAATCTGAGGGAGAAAAGTAATCAAAGAATATAATTAAATTCTGCGTTAATATCTACAATTTATGAAGTATTATGCAACCATCAGCCAGGACAAGACTGGAGGAACTTGTTCTGAAAGAAGAAGTGAAATACTGCTTTTTCCTAGACTGATATTTCTGTAACATCTTGAAAAACTCAAAAGCAGTGGCTGACATGTAAATGCTGCAATTTTTTATTTTTTTTTTGTTTGGAGAGGGGATTTTTCCATTTCCTCTCACTATATAAAGTCTGCTTCTCTGATCCATGCTTTGGTTCCCACACAGGCTTTTAAGAACTCACTCAATGTGTTGCCAGAAGAGCTACGGCCATGGGAAGTACTTCCTGTGATAGCCCTTGGCATCCTTTGGGATGCTAAAGGACAGCATTTCATTAAGGTGTGTAACACATTTCCTAACAGGAATATCTGTATGGGAAGCTCACGCATTCACATTTTTAAGAAAGTTACTGAACAGCTTGTGAGCAGTGCTTTAAATTAAATTAATCAGGGAAGGGCTCATGCTTGGATTTCTTGCTTTCAGGTGAACGAGTGTGAAAGGGGAGAGGGCTGAGCTACCCTGCCCTGCTCTCCCTGTGGTTCCTGCAGAAGGCAGGTGCCAACAGGAGCAGACCCCAGCAGGAGCCTGGAGCTGCCGGCACTGACCTGCTCCATAGATGAAAGGAAGATAGAAGCACAGCGGGCTGAGCTGGCAGCATGACTCCAGCTCAACGGGAGATTTAAGCACATCTCCAAGGAAAAAAAGTTTTCTGACTGAAACCCACACAAGTACTGAACATGCTTAAAGACTTTGCTGAAGTAAGGCCTATACTTCCCATAGGTTAAGGCAGCATAGACTTGGATATTTCTCTAAGAAGTTTCTGGCTAGAAAAACACTTCCAACATTTTATTTTTATTGAACTGGGTTTTTCACAATATCTTTTGAAGTTTGCTAAAGTCATTTAAAATGAAGCTCTTGTGCACACACATAGCTCACCTCTCCAGCTCCTTTTGGATTTCTCAAGTTTTCCAGGCTTTGGATTTGCTTCCCATAGAGATTCTAAACTAGATAAATTAACAGCGACCAATTATACCTAATCTTTTTCAGTGGTAAGGCCTGCATTTTACTGTGTGATCCTCATTTATTTTATTTTATTTACTTCTATCTATAATTTGTCTTCCTTCTAAGATAGCGTTGCACCAGTGCTAAGTAAATCTGGAAATACCATTTTCCATAACTCAAAGACCACTTAAAAAACTCAAGGCGACTTTCACAGGAGACCATGCACAAATCAAGCAGAAAACCAGATGTTCCAAATATGTTTATCTAAGTGCATCTTTCTCTCTCTCTCTCATGCATACACACATATAATTTGTTTTTACGTTCAATCTGCAGTATTTGCATAGGTCAGCTGGGACTTTCTAAACAGCTGCTGTGTTTTACTTTTTTGGTGCATTTCAGTGTTCATTTTCAAACAAAATTAGTTAGAATGTTAGGTTATGTTATACATTTTAATATTCCTACAGATATTATCAAATACTCTTAAGCTTGTCAAGGAATTGTTCCAAGCTTCTTCTTACTTACAAGTGTTACAGCACTCCCTAAACTGGGGCAAGTGAAGAACAAGCAAAGCAAGGTAGTATTTCTTTATCAGCTGCAGCAGGAAATAGGTCTTGAGAAGAGGGCATATGTCCAGACCCCAGCAGTGTTTTCTCTAGCCTGTTAAGAAAATGTTCTATAAAGCAAAATATACCCCAAACACCAGCACACATACTGCAAAAAACATTGCAGACAAGATCCAGTTAAGAAAGGAAAAGGATGACTGCTTCGGTACAGACACTTTTCCTCCTCTTCCTCCTCCTGTTTATTTCTTTCTGGAGTGAAGCAACAAACTGAAGCAATGGTAAAAAAATTGGTCTGCCTGGTAGCTTCATGGTAGAGTAAATAGCCTCTGGTAACCATATAGAAAGTAGTATTTCCCAGACCACAGAATATGCCAAATTGGCAGAAAAATTATTGAGTCCAACTCCCCCAAGAGTCACACCATGTGTCCAAGAGCACTGTCCAAACAGTTCTTGAACTCAGGCAGCCTTGGTGTTGTGACCACTTCCTTGGGAAGTCCTTTCACATAGGAAGAAATCCTATAAATAACTGGTAATGCAAACAAACACACCACATTCCCTTCCATTCATCTTGTTAAGTGAAATAACTGAATCCTCTATTTTCTATCTCTGCAAACAAACTAAGGAGCCATACATTTTACCATAGCTGTGCTGGCAGAATGCAGTCAGTGGAAAACTTTACTAAGATCTCCATGGCAAGCTACCGGATTTGGATGAGATAATTATTGGAAGAAATTGTACAAGGTGTGTTACACAGTACAAGTAAGAAGACTGCATTGTTTATTTTTGGAATTTAGTAAAACCATAATTACCAGAATCTGTCACGAGAAATCATTAATCATGCTGCTCTGTGAACCTGACCAGTCAAAGAAAAACCTGAGCTCTGAATCTGTCAAAATAACAAAAAGGTAGTAAGAGCAGAATCCAGTCTTTTTCCAGAGGAACAAAGGGTCACTATTTGAATTTGCAGAAGGCTGGTAAAAGCAAAAATTACACTGAGCAGATTGAAAAAAAGATGATATTGTTTTCACTGGTGTTTCTGTGACTTGTTTGAGAAATGAGCAGTAGACGAACCATGGGAAGTCTGCATATCTCAAGACTGTGAGTATCCAACACCCAGATGGGCATTTAGCAACCCTGCACACCACTGGAAAAACTGTGGTTATGAGTCACAGCTGCAGAACCTGACCACCCTGACAAGCAGCAGTAGGACAGGGAAGTTACTTATTTAACCCTAGCATGCCACAACGGATGTGAGAGCAAGGAGGGGACACCTTAGGAGGACACAACACGGCCACTTCTGATCTGCTGTCAGACCATCATCAATGTGGAACTGAGCACAAGACGAGACACATTTCTCTCCTTCTCCACTCCTACAGAAACCCATTGCTGCTTCAACAAAATCTTTCTTCTGGCTCCCTTTCACCTCATCTTGAGAACCCACCACACAGACACACTCACTGTATGTTGTTTACAAGCTCTCCATTTGCCAAGCTCCTGGTTTTTTATCAGTCAACACAAGCTCCCCAAGCTCTTTATTTAGGCTTTTAGGCGTAACAGGAGAACATGGTTATTTGCCATCTCCATGCATTTCTGTTGCATAATAAAAGCAAATAGGAAGTGCTTCTTTTCTGGAGCAAATTACAATTACGTCATACATGTCCATCATACCCAGAAGATCCAATGTCAGGCTTCCCCTCTCCACTGACAGAATTTTCTGGGCAAGGGCATCACATCCACCAAAAAAACAGGTGCAGAGATGATAACAGCTTCTCCCACTGCATTGATTAGAGCAGCCAAAACTCCTATTACACACAATGAAGATACAGACACACACATACCTACTTCGCTCAAAAAAGTCAGACTTGTGTAAATCTAGCCAAGCTGCACTTTGTTTCTGAAGGCAGAAATATCTGCACAATGTTCTGGGAAGAAAATGTAGTAGACAGTATCTCCCATGTGAAAATCTCAAGCATCTTATGGACACGAAATGGCAGAGTCCTCCCACTGTATGGGGGACCATGGAAGTAAAAATACATGGGAATCTAAAAATTCAGGGGTTAACTCTTATTAAAATTATTCAAATTTCTGTCAAAACAGGGTACAACTGAAAAAGCACAACGCTATTTTTTGCGTTGACATATATTTTGACAAATGCAAAATGCACAAGGGTACAGTCCTAACTGTAATGAAAAAATAACTGATGCTGAAGAGACACTCAGGGGTGAGGAAGCTGCTGGAGAATTAGACTACTGTCTTGGAGTAGAAAACTATTACCTCCATAGCACTGGGGTTTGCTACACATAACACTGGGAAGTGAGTGTGCTCAGAGAGTCTCAAGAAGGATGTAGTGTCCTGTGCACCTGGGCCATGACAAAAGAAAATCCTCCTCTGCTGAGGAGTCAAACATAAGTTATATAATTGAATTAACATAAACTGACACCACATAATTTGAAGAAACACTGATAAGAATGTCCTAACTTTCTGGAACACTGTATCAGTCACTCCAATTAATGTCCATCTGCTGTGAGCAGCAGCTGTTCAGGAGGGCAAGGAAAGCAAGAGGAAAGTCCACTAGTATTTTATGCACATTACTACACAAAGCTAGTTCTAGCTTCCTGTGAATCAAGCCATGCCACAAAACTTCATTTGGTTTATTGACAGTGTCTCAGGAGCCAACATCATCTGCATGCTGCATGAAGAAATGCAAATGGAACATTATCCAGACAAGAAAAGCCCAATTTGAAGAAAATGTTGACAGCACTGAGCACATCACTACAGGGTGTTCCCAGCACTACTTGGAGCAGCACAGGAGACACAGGCATTCTGCATCTGTGCAGTGCAGTCTCATGTGTATGCCTCTCCCAGTCTAAAGAAGGCGTGCAACTATTTCTGATTGCACAGATCCACTTTACTTCCAGTGCCACAGAAAACTTAAAAAGATGTATGATTGTATCCAGAAGGGGCCCTTGTTATAACAAATACCTAAAACTTCTACAGAATGGCACCAGATAATAGATGACTGAAAAACCCTGAGGTTTGCTGATGCATACTCTACCAGTTCTTTCACACTAAACTACAACCATCTAAATGAAGTAGTAAAAGTTTTAAATTCCTGTTTGCCTCCATTATGACCAGGTCTCCATTTTGACCAGTATCTAACAAAACTGGTATGTTTAAATTGCATCTCCATCATTATATTATGGCTGAGCACTGAACTTAATAGAACAATCCAGAGATCCAAACCATTACTTCAACATGGGTCTCCCCCTGCTCTGCTTCCCAGAGCATCCATTTCAACGAATGACACTAGATAACAATGAGATTAATATGTATCAAATTAATATGTATCAGAAGCCAAATCCAAGCAAAACTTTCTCCTGCATCCAGTGGTTTTGCCCATGCCAGACTAAGGAAAACAAACTCTGCCTTATTACTCAATAATCCAGATAACATTGAAGAAAGTGCTCTTTCAGCATTTTAAAGGTGTGTACTTTTGAGCCCCACAGTCAATAGGGCATAAGTAATTGCCTCAGCAAGTCTTAGCTACAAAATTTTACTCCAACTTTCAACATATAAATGAGAAAAGGAACCAAATAATAGGTTAGCATTTCTTGTATTTTTCTTGGACTTGGTACATAGAACTTCATATTTCAGGGCATGTTATCTGATCTCTCTGGGCTTTAGATCCAGTCACTAAAGTACATATAACTTCTACCTGTGGATTAAGGAGCTATAAAAAGCTTAGGGAACAGAAATGTTACTGGTAAAACAGACAGAAAATGCTAAAGCAGAGCTTTGATTAATTTGATTTTGTTCTCAAGAGAGTATATCATTCTGCCAAAATCCAAACCAACTCTATTAGTACTGTAAAATCATGCCAAAGAAACACTTTAAAATAAGTTAGAGTCAATCATTCTTCATTTCCAGGTAATATCAACCATACATACTCTGCTTTAATTCTGACCTTCTTCAAAAAAATCTATTGGAAAACTGCTCACAAAACTCACAAAAATTCACATGAAAAGCACATCTGGGGAGCAGTATCCTGAGGTGATCAGCTAAATCTCATGTCCCAAAAAACCACACAGTTCATTCTCTCCAATTCTCCATTACTCAACATACAAAAAGCAAAGAGATTTTTTTCCTGTGCTTGAAGAATAGCTTTTTTACATAAACAAATTGCATAAAGGCATGGGAAGCTATGCTGTTACCAGTTAAATCTGTGAAACTCATGAGAAATTCTTGTTTAGCACAAATATAAGAGAATATCAACTCACTCACTTCAGCTTTAATTCATGAAGCATTCCTAATCCTAACTGGCAAAACCAAACAGCTCATTAAGAACACCATGTTTCTGTTTGCATAATCTAGTGCCCTATCTATTTTCTACCAATGTTTTATAACAATAGATATATTTTAACATGCCCTTGTTGTATTATAAAATCATTCTTGGTATGCTCAGATACAGGGTCTGGATGCAACTGAGATCTAAAACTGCAGGGAACTGAAGAAGTGTGTTACTAACACAACACTGACAGATCCTTCTTTAGTAACAGAGAGGGGAGGTTGAGCAAACATCTCAAATATTGGTATTATGAAGGAAGATTGGGCTGGTTTGTTTTTCTCAAGCCAACATTCCATTCAACTGTTCTCATATTATCCATGCATACCATACCTTAGCTTTGTTTTGTGTTTTACAATAGCCTTTAAAGTACAAACCCACAACTTTTATTTTCAAATGTCCCAGAGATTACCTGTGCAGTATTTCAAGCCTACCTTTCAGTCCTGTCCCCCCACCACCACAACCCTCTGCAACAAAGACAAATTTCTATAGGAAGGGCCTGCACAGTCATAATTTATAAATAATTATGAACTGTAATTAAAGGTTCACAAACACAAACAGAAGCACTGCAATCTCATATTAGAAGAAAATAATGATCTCTGCAGATGAACAAGCCTTGTTCAGTCATGGAGCTGCAGCTTTGTATTTCCCAGCTGTTAACCTATCATCAGTCTTACCATAAAAACAAAGAATACTTTTTGCCTTTCCATCCCACCCCCCACCTCCTGCTTTAAAACAAGTGGAAAATGTAATGAGAGTCTTACTTTGTGCCTTTGATAATTAAGCTTTCAATATCATGGAATTTATTCTAACAGGAGCATCTGCTTGTTGCACTGCAGCCCTACAGCTAAGAAAGCATTTGACTTATTAATAAAATACAATAAAGAACTGAACATCTGGGTGGGAAATATTCACAGAAAGGGAGAAGCTAGTTTTCCTCTCAAAATATTCAGGAGACAGCAAAGCTCATCCAGATAAAATGTAGTTTTTCTGTTGAGGAAGCAGCTGGAATCAATGAGGCTGGTTATTGTACTATATCCTGCTGTAAGAAACAAACCTACTTAGAGGAAACAGAGGGGAAAGCAGGAAAATCCCTCCTGTAATAATCTACCACATAGTTAAAAGCTCCTGATAGTGCAACCCATTCCCATGCCCAAGGAACAGGCAGATGGGTATACATAAGTTCTTTCTGCTAACAGCGCTGGCAGAAAAGGGCTTCGTATCAACACTTCAAATACTGAAAAGAGAAAACAGGACAAAAATAAAACAAGAAACACTAAGATCCCAGAAGAGTTAAATAGCTAGAATTTTGGATCAACAATTTGAGCATCTTATATAACACAGTTCATCATATGGTACCCAGTCACTCATGCATCAAGAGCAGAAACTGGGTTAACTACAAAATTTCTCAGAAACAAATTGAAACCTCGATTTTAAAACACTTCTAAATGTGCCAGATACTTCAGTACACTGTTCAAAGTTAATTACCATCAAACTAAATATCTGCGCCTCACATTCTTTTTAAATGCAAAATCCGTGGGGCTGTATGCAGATCCTGCAAATGCCACTTGCTTTCTGTAAGGCTATGCAGTATTTCTTCACACCCCTGAGCTAGGGGAACATGAAGGTGTCAAAAAACCTTTCTGAAGGAGGATGGTCATCCCAGAAGCCACAGGTAAACTGGAATCTTCCATTTGGCAGTGATACACAGATTTGACAGCATCGCCCCACCTCTGGCTGAAAGGGATACAATCAATACACCCCATGCCCTGGGGACCACTGCCTGCCCTCCTATCTTCTGGGACACCAGAAAACCATTAAGGGCTACTGCCACTGAGGGGACAACACCAGAGGAACTGCATCAGCTCTGTCTTCCTATGGCAAATGGAAGAATTACTTTTCTGAGTCCCAGTTTTTGGAAGGAATAGGTTGCTACCCAGCACATGAATAAGCTAGCAAGACTGACCCTGATTTATCTAGGTATTTTTCTGCCTCTTCCTATCTCTTCTAGCTTAAAACTCCTTGTCTTGTGTTTGCTGGTGTTCTTTGTTCTTAAACAAGATGCAAGAAAAAGCAACCAAGCCAATGTGTAATATCTGTGCCCTACCATGATGACAGAACTAAAACCAAACCGACCAACCCCATTATGTTAATTCAGTACATATTATGGATTGGAAATGGGCCACTTTTAGACATATATATCTTCACAAGTTTAAAAGTCAAAGGTTTTGCTACTGTTTGCATCATGTTATACATCAAAATAAACCCTATTTTCTATCTGTTGAGGCTTCATGACACGACTGAAGCTCCACATTTATTTCAGAGTTCAGAAAAGGCTCTGGGCTTTTTTATGAAAATCATACAGAACTCTTAAGGAAAAAAAATCAAATATGCATTTGCAGAGAGAGCTATGTGGATTTTTAACAAATAACCAAACTGAATTTACATTGTAGCCAGAAGCAAACATCAAAAACTCCAGTTTAGAGGGGTACATTTTTAGTGACACAATCACTTCAGGAAACTATTAAAATAGCACAAACTTAAAAGCAGCCTTGGCAAAAACTGAATTTAGCTCAGTTCCCATTTCCAACTCAATACCTTTTTTGCACACATATGCTTTGCCTTCCATACTCAGCTGCATAATATAAACCACCAAACTGCACTTATGACAAGTCTGAACTGACAATGCCAAATTTTAATTGAAACAAATGAGAGAAGTTAGGCAACACATGAGCATTTTATAGGGAAGTTAGCAGCAGTCACAGCTGGGATAAGCCTCCACCCCTAAAAGTGAGAAAGGGATCTAGGTTTCCTCCTGTTATTTTAATCCTTCCTTCAAAAAAAACCAGACAAATCTGCGAAATTAAAAAAGCAAAAAACACTGCAAATGAGCAGTCTGACAAGTGGTGACTTCAGGAAAAAAAGTTATCTTTTCCCTCTTAATGAATGAAAATACATTCCTTCTCCCAGTTCAGAGGAGCTTTCCTGCAGCCTTTTTATGTCAGCAACTTGCAACAACCTCTTGTCACTGTAAGTGTTACACAAAACGTCTCTGAAAATTATTGGTGTATTTGTGCACACACTATTGTGTAAATGTCTTTGAACAAAGCCCTGGATGCAAACCATGCCTGAAGTAAATGCTCTTTTAGAGCACTTCATGGCATCGCTGCAGACATTTTTCTGCTTAAAGAGAAGACTAATTCACACTAAAAGAAAAAAATCACCTCACAAGAATATGAGCCAGTCCTCCTCCAGGTAGTTTTGCTGCAATTAGTAAAGCAATTTTGACATGAAAGTCAATGGAATAGAGGCAAAGGAGACCTACAAAGATATCAGGAATTAAACACACAGCATTCAAACTGAAATCTACTAGCGATATCTCAAATCTAACTTATAAAACCCAGACTTTTCTCTGTTACTCCAGTTAGGTGAATAGAAAATTCCCTACTTCACTGTTAGACCTGCTCCTTAGGAAAGCACACCCATGGATGTTAAGCCTGGGTGGGGACAGCACAAAGTGGTTGTCAGCTATAGCACTATCAAAAACCATTTGTTTATACTTTATTATATATATATATAGTATATATATATACTTTATACTTTATATGGTTTTGGGAAAGCAAAAAAATCATCTGAGATGGAGGAGGGTAAATCTGTCTCTCTTTCCAACTGGTTCTTGACTTCTTGGATGAGCTCATCAGTAAAACATCACTGCTTATAATAGTCATGAAGTCCACAGAGAACTATATTACAATTATGGATGTCACTAAAAAGTCACAACCCTATATTATTTTTCAAATGCATTATGCAAATGTAAGCAAATGTATTTATTTCTGCAACCAGCTGAATCACAGCAGAAGTAAACTTCCAGTTTTGTTTCCTTACTGAATTTTTTAACTTCAAATCTCACATACAATCTAGGCAATCAGCTGCACAGAAAAGCACCTCTATAATGACAGTGAAACCGTAAAATGTAACTGCTGCACCTATTCCCCTTGGGAATGCTGAAGATGCTGGGCAAATGCCCTCTGCTCACATCATTAAAACAAACAAAGCCATTGCCATGAAATCATTCATTGTGCAGAAACTTTATAAGCTCTTCTATTATCTTTTATAGCTTAATTTGAGCACCAAGAATCTCTAGAGTGCTTCGAGCACATTAATAAGAGACACTTGACAAAGTTTATCATTATTACTGTACCATCTACGTCAGCTCATTACACTCAAGTTTGGGGGTTTTATTTTAAAAAAATTTCCTCAGCCCAAGACTTGACTTTTCCAGTGAATGATAAAGGCAGTGGTGGTTCCCAAGGTCTCTTCCACAGAACTGCTGCAAGTTCATTTTCCATAGTGCTTTAAGAGCCCATTATTAATAAAACTGCTGAAAGAATCTTCTCTGAAGTCATGAGGCACCAGACCTTGACTGCACTGCTATTTCCCTCACTAAAATCAGGGGCTACTAGAAGTGCTACTAGAAATTAAGAAAACAATACTGGAACTGGCAGCTGGCAAACAAGGGAATGTTTCATTTTTTAAATGAATGTTTCCGTTTTTAAACGAACTCCAGTGTTTCATACAGCACTCTGGCCTGGCTACTTAAATACCTGAGAGCTTACATCAGTCTTTACCCCTGATCTGGATTCCATCAACTGAGGGGTTTGAAGACAGACATGGAGGAGTACACAGGAAGCAGAGGCCAGACTGATAGCAGCAGCTTTCACCAGCACCACAACAATCCCTCGGGTCCTTTCCTGCTTCTCTGACAAAATCTCTGTGCAGGTGTATGCCCTAACACAGCAGTGACAGAATAAAGACCCACAACTGGGATGGCTTGGTTTCCAACCATTTTCCCTGGAGTCAATTCCATATTGGCTTTCTCGAGGCTGGTGCAGCTCAGCTGTACCAATGAGCCGTTCAGTGCCCAGGAAACACAGGTGAGACCCAGTGCTGGGTCACCCAACTCCACCCAGCTCCCTCTGGGAAGGATCCATGGGGGCCTCATCTGTGGGATGTTTCTGGAGCCTTCCCCAGGGATGTCCACCCAGATGTGGAGCACAACTGTAACACAGCACAAGGCACTTGAGTCAAGCCCTCATGTGATGACTACAGCACATCAGAAGCACCACTGCAATGCTTTTGGCAGAATTTTCCCAATGTCTGATGCTGTGCATGGCTGGTGTATTCCTGTAGGATGCCCAACAGCCAGATCTAGGCCTAAACTGCAGACAAACTATTTCAAGCAAATCAGCCACACGAAGTGTTTTTCAAATCATGCTTCACTTTGTTAACAAATACTGGCTGTCAACACTCTTCCAGGTTTGTTTTTTTCCTTAATGCTGCATCCTAACACTAACCATGTTGGATTTCTCCCAAAAGGGGTACAAGAAGGGACAGAAAGCACATGCAGGTTTGCTGGACCATCAAAGGCATATAACATTTTTCATTTTTCTTAAACAGTAAAAAGCATTATTTAAACTTCTATTTCTTCATAGAACTTTTTGAACAGAATTTATTTATTCAGTTAGTTCTAAAACCCAACTACCTAAGCAAATAAATGATTGCTTAAGTATGATGATGTGCAATTAATATCCTCCATTTAATTGCTAGAATATTAACTATTTTTTAAGTATGAAATCTCACTAAATAATTTTAGAGACAGGTAAATGCAAAGAAATTTTTCCTCTATTTCTACCCAGATCCTTGTATACTCAAGAGAGTGCAGTTAATTGATTTTTAAAAATTAAGAAATCTTAATCTCTTTATGATTAAGAAATATAAACAAAAACTAAAAAGGTGGCCTTTTTCTAGTTTGAGTCTGATAAGGCTTGCAAAATTTCTCCATGGGCTCTGATACTCTCAAACAGTGGAGTCACATCAGTCTCATGTTGATGAAATCATCATGAAACATTTCTCTACCTGATCAAACACCTGAAGACACAGGATAGAGAACATTATTAAGATGTTCAAATCATGTTCCTAAAAATGACTGTGCTGTCCCCAGTCCATTTGGGAATATGCACTAAGCTAAGCAAACTGACAGGTGTTGCAGCAGAATTCAAGACAACCCAAGTCCTGCTGTTCCTGGAGCCCAGCAGTCCAGAAGCTCAGATCTTTTCATATTGACAGTGTCTTCCCAGTACTCCCCAGCACAGCATTTATTTTACACAATTTTTGCTTTTCTCAGAGTCCAGGATAAAAATGCTTTCAGAAATGAAATATGAATGTCTGAAACTGTTTTTTTTTTCCTTGTCCTCTGAATATTGCCTCAATCTTAGTTAACAATTCTGTTCAAACCCTGCTTTGACAGGACAACCATGTACCCCCTCAGGGGCTTTTAAGAGAGTTCTTTATTGCATCAGTTAGATGTGGGTACACTTAGGTGAAACAAGGAACACTTTACAAGTATTTACTGGTAGCACTGAAAAGTTAAGAAGCAAAAATCAAATTTCTGCACAATTTCCAAATAAGCAAGGACCAGAAGCTTCTCAAAAATGTTTGCCAGAGTACTTCCTTTTCACAAATGCAAAACATGCTTTATATTAATCCCATTATTGCAAACCTTGGAGCCGTCCTGGCTAAAATAAAACACACCGGAATGCAGGCAGCCAGCATGGAAAACTTCAGTCCAAAAGTTGAAGACATGTGAAATAATATGCAGCTGAAAACAATCATACAATAGACAATATTTAATAAAGAGCAGTAGTTAGATTACACACAGTTGTTTTACAGTATGTGCATGTGTATAGTTCACACATTCCCCTCTCACTTTGGAAGCCTGAAGATTAGCAAAGTTTCCCTGGAAAACTTCTACAAGAAATATTTCTCCTAACAGCAAAAACTTTCATTAATAATACAGAAAAAGGAATGCCAAGAATATGAGTGCAAATCCTTAGGCAGCAAGCATGGTAGTTACCAAGACATTATTCTTATATGAAACACACACAATCCACTCAAACACGCACCAGGAGTCCATGATCTGTTTACAATTAAATCTGATGCATTTCCTTGTATGTGTAAAATATGTATGTGAAAGATTTGAAATTTCTGAGTTTAAAAGCCTGTTCCTGTCTAGTTGGGACACTCAAGGAGATCTTCAAATCTCAGAGGAGGAGGCCTCCCCAAAGATGTTTCCCAGAAGAAAAAAACATACAAGAACAACACTAATGTATTGTAACACTAATGTAATCTATTACAAGGCTATGCAAAAGAATTTTAAAACCTAATTTAATGTGATAAGAGGGTAGTGCTTTGCTCCCAGTGGACGTGGATGTAAAACAATCTCCAGAGTACTGTTGGAGCACTTTCAGGAGCTGTCACCAAGACCACTGTGGTTACCAACCACCTTGCAGGCTCTGCATCTTCCACTCTCCCAGAACAGGAGTAGGAGATAATGCAGGCTTGACAGCTTCTGCCTGCTTGTAGGGTGAAAGCAGGCATAGATGCTGTCATGATTATGTGGTGTCGGCATGACAACAAAATTAATGCAGAGTCCACTTACCAAAGACAACAAACTTTAAAATTTCAACATGTGAATTTGTTCTACTTGGAAAAAGTGGAGGAAACAGGATCCTCCGCAGCTTGTCAAAAGAAAGGGCAAATACTTCTGTGTCTCCTCGAGCTGTCTCCTCATGAGGTTAGTCATAAGAGAGCTCTGCTATAGCACACAGCTTCACCTAAAACAGGTGAAAAGCCCACCAAAGCCAGTCACCCACAGTGACTCTGCCTCCTACTGTCCACTCCAGCCAGGCTGGGAGAAGGGAGTGTGCACAGGCTGGAGCAAAAGTATTTCTTAAACCTCCTATGGTCTTCCAGAAACAGATAACAGGAGGATGCTAAAATGCAGAACTTGCCTTGGTAGTCCTCTTTAAGGCCAAAAATAAACTTTAGCACACAGAAAAAAAAAATCACTACTTTATTAGGCATATTTTTAACAAACTGCTCAGGCTTTTAGAGTTCATAGTCAAGCAATTCTTGGCAAATATGAGGGATAAAAACTAAAGAATCTCAAACAAATCAATTATCAACCAGGAAAGTCATAACCAAACATGAACTAGCAGACTCTACTAAACTCAGTTGCTAACTACTTAATGCTACCACCAAAATTTGACTTGTTAATCGTGCCCTTGTTTTAAACCAGAGGTCTGATGAACAGCTTTCAGGTTAGTGTTTAAGCTCACAACATTAGGTCAAATACAGTTAACGGAGCAAGTTTCTTCATGTTAAGGAGGATGAAAATATTTTTCTTATAGAATGTACAGCCTCTGGCTACCTCCAAATTATAGAAAAACTACAAAAAACAACTTAAAATAAAACATACTAGTGAGTATGTTACTAAAGATCCAGTAGAGACCATCTGAAATTGCCTAGAGGAAAAATGCTTAACTAAAAATACTTGCTGAGGTGAAACAAGCCATCTTTGCTCCAAATGTAAAACCACCTCCTGACAGCTCTCCAGGCGGAGTAGGAGAGTTAAGAAATACAATTCAGCTTTGAAGGGTATGATCTCTCAGGGTTTGTGGAAAGCTGTTTTAGATAAATTATGAAAGAAATGAATAGCAGAGATGTAGGTAAGGCAAGAATGGAAAGAAAGAACCAGGCCAAAATGGTTTGTAACAGCCAAGGAAAATGTCTTTTATCAAAAACTACAGGACAATCCCCAGTAAGAGCTATTTCCCCTAGCAGCGATGAACAGCAGAAATTATCATAATGAGCACTGCTTTCTAACCTTGTTAGCTGATCAAGCTGCTGCATTTTCCTCAGAAAACTTCAGATTCTCTAGTTTCTCCTTATGGGATAGGAAAAGGCTTCAAGCCTTTCATTAAGAAAACAAAGGGAAAATCCATGAGGCCTTTCTCACCCAGCCCTCGCAGCAGCCGTGCACTCAGCAGAGGAGACAGGGAGTCAGGGCCATCATCCACAGAGTGTTTGTGCCTTTCACTCCTCTTCATGGACTCACACAGGTCTCTCTGCAGATTTGGTCCAGGTACCACTGGAACCACTTTTGGGACAGTTGGTCCTTTCCCCTTTCCCCAGTATGTGCTCCAGCTGTGCTGGAATTCAGTCCCAGCTAGACACAGCACTCCCCACTGTTCTGTCCTCCTTAAGAGCAATAAGGAATAATGATTTTCAGGCTCAAAGCACATCTCTCTGAGGTAGCGGTGACTGTGAAGGTCTCACAAGCAGACTATTCCTCCCTGCCTTGCCAGAGCTAACTGGTGGCAGGGCTTGTGTTTTGTCCCGGGGAGTGTTTAAACCCAGAGTTTAGGAACAAGTTGTAAGGGATTTCTTTCACTGCTGCAGTCTTCATGATGGGTTGGGTTGCACTCCTCGATAACCCCTCTATGCAAAGTATGAGAGCTGATAGCTCTGCCTTCATCAAAACAAGAAAACATCTATGGCAACACCTCCACTTTGGTTTTATGATTCATCATGTAGCATGAACTAAAAACAAAAATCTGTGTTGCCAAGTCACTTAAAGACTAAACAGGCCTTTGTTTTACAAAATGTGGTTACTTGAATAGGGATAATATGAAGAGCTCTTCTATTTAGGATTAACACTTCTAATACTTCGTGCCAAGAGAACTGATTCCACTTAAAGGAAACGTAAATGGACATAAAAAGGTTGTCAAACTGGAGAGGTATTTATTAGTGCATCATAAATAAAAAGAATTGATAATTGAACACAGTGAGCATTCATTTCTGTAAAACACAGTCTGATTTAACTTAGTAGTATTGTCTGGAGAGATATGTGACTTAAGTTCAAGAAGAGTAAATATAGTTTACTTTAATAAGGATGTAAAGTTTATGAGACAGATGTACTATATACTTTTCAAATATGAACTAGGGGTTTGGTTTATTTTTTAACCTTGCACTGGATTTTAAGTGTCCCATGTGTCAGTGAAATTTTGCCCTCACCTCGCTCAATGGGAATTTTACTAATAACTTCACTCTGAGCAGAATTTTACCTAGGGGACCCACATTAATTTCATAATTTTATAGGTAAACCCAAGAGCATTATGTCTTATACAATGAGGACAGAGCTTAAAGAAATCAGTAGATCTTCCATTTTATGCATTTTTCAAGCACAGATACTTGAATACACTAAGAGTAGCACTGTGTATATTTACTTTAGTTTTCAGCCAAGGATCACAACAAACTCCTAAGCTTTATTTTCTCATAATCAAATGCAAACCTTTCTAAAACATTTGGCGTGTTTCATCTGAGCATAAAAAGGTTTGCACAACTCCATTACTTCAAATTCCTATCACAAATTACAACTTCATATTCACTATGGAAACAGACTTTGAGCTCACTTGAGAAATAACTAAGTCATAAGGATTTAACTCCCCGCGCTATTCATTAAAAATAATTATTCACTGCGTAAAGGCTTGGTGCTGAGTGAACGGTCAGGCTGGAGAATTCCCTTTAGCTGTATAACAGACATCTCAGATGCACAAAGGTGCCTTTCCTCATACAGCCCCCTTTATTGCTCAGCTGGAAAGACTATCTGTAGAATAAGATGAGACTTCAGACACCCATTTAGTTCCTCACTCCTATATTGGCTTTTCTGATAGGAACACTGATTACTGGTAGACAATAATGATTTTTGTAATGCAAACATCTGTGCAACAGAAAACAAAATGAGATCAAATTAATGACATGTATCTCACTATTAAGCAGGTATCAAATAGTAAAGATTTTTAAAACTGCTAATAAACCTAAATTGTTACTGAAAATTTAGCCAATAGAAACACCAAAAGCTTTATAAATCCACCAATTAGATGCTCCTCAATACCCTTTTGAAATAAAAGAAAAACTTTTTTTAAAAAAATTAAATAATCAAACTACTCTTAGGCAAAGCTCTAACTAAGGTCTGAACACATAGAACTCCAAATTATGTTAGTTATTGGTCTCACTGTAACAATAACTCAGCCATATTGCCCACAAGCAGCAATTAATTAAATTTAATAAGGAATGCTATGAGTTGTTCCTGTTTTTAAAATCCCAGTCAGGGCCCTAAACAATGCTGCCTTTCTTATTCCAATTTTCAAATGTTTAAAAATCCAATTGAACAAAATCATCTTCAATGTTGGAGAAAATCCCAATGCATAAAAAGTCACTTAAATACTCTATTAAACAAACCAACCAAATATATGTGGCAGAGGAAATGTCAGCTTTTAACAGGTTACTGAATACCTCCTTTCAGGAATAGAAATATAATTTATCTTTAATAATACACACAGATGTTTTTCCCCATCACTAAACTCTGAATCAGGAATTCCCTGAGGATTAAAGAGCAAACATTAGAAAATATGAACTTGGTGTGTTGAAAATTCTATTCACTTCTATGCATGCAAAAGATTTTCCCTTTCTCTTTCCAGTGAACAGGAGGGTGATCTTAAAAAGCCTGGAATTATTTTCCTCTCTAGTATTTGAATATGAAACATCATCATACAACAGAAAGCCAGAGGAAAAAAAAATCAAGCATTATGCAAGCCCATAGTACCCATCTAATTTCCTGGCAACTACAGCACAAGAGATAAATGGGAAACCAGCAAAATTTTTCCAACTGCCTTTTAGAAGAGCACATTACCTGAAAAGACAGTGCAAAAAATAGTGCCAAATGCTCTCAGAAAAAGTGATCAGGGACAGCCTCTAAAGGACTAACATTACAAATTATTGCCTCCTGAGTAAGTTAAGAAGTAACTGATCATATAAAACCATAAAACTACCAAGACAGGGACCAGGGTATCCCATCTACATTTGGAAGGCACGTTAATGTAATCAGCACAAAAAATCCATTACACTGGAAAACCATTTGATTAATCCAATGTATTACATGTTTCTATTGTGATTTCTATAACCTGATGCTGTAAAACTCTCATCTGCTTCCTCATTTATGCTTATTACCAATGGCATCAACATTATGCTAAGACAGAGAAGTTTAACTAGCTTTGTGGAATTAGTACAGAAAGCACTATAGCAGCATAAATTCCATTGGTCTACTCCAAATTTGGAAAAAATAATCCAAAACAAATAGGTAAAAAATGGCAAACGGTAAGGCTGGATTTATAAAAACCGACAACTATCTCTCCTGACAAATTTCTGGGTTTGCTACAAATTGGGCCCAAATTCTGAGGATTTTCAAGCCATATTCCACCAGGAAATTCTATGTCAGAGTCAAAGTCTCTTTTTCAAATTCCAGGTGCAGCTTTAGCACTTTTTCTTGTTCTTTGAGGAAAAATGTCTACAATGCTGGCTAGGACCTATATTTGCAAAATCTGCTTATGAAGGCAATCATTCCTCTTCAAGACTATGGCAGAGTTCCAGATGCTTAGAGTATAAAACAGGAACTCCACTGAAATGAAAGGTCAACGAGCCCTGCATTCCCAAGGAACGGAAGGACTGGAAGAGCTTTATAGCAGCAAGTATCTCAGGAAGGATGCCCTTGCTGTCAAATGCCCTTGCACACAGGTGCTGAACTCATCTTCTCCCAGCACTGTCAAGAGCCACAGGTTCTTTAAACTCTGAGTTTCTTTGCCATGCCACCAAACAAGGATACTTACTCTAAAGGAATTACTTGTTAAAGAAAGCACCTCATAGACAATCTCTTTCAATCAGGAAGGCTGAGAAGAAAAGAAAGAGGAATTTTTCTCTTTCCAAGTATTTTCCAGCCATACTTCCATTTGTTGGAAGCTCATGTGCTCCCCTCAGTGCAGACCCCCTCTTGCCTATTCAGCCTAGGGACCAGCATGCCAGCAGCAATCAGTAAATAAAAAAACTGACTCCCAACTGCACATGTTATTTGCAGCTCAATAAAAAATAATGCTGGGTCTTTGACACGTGTTTATATAACACCTAATATAAAAGGCTTGTTTCTCATGAATAAATATGTGGTGCAGGCGAAGTCTGGAAGCATTTTCTAACTAAGAAAATAAAATCTGTGAAGTCTAAACTCCAATTCAAATTTCTCCTAAGCTTTTTAGACCTAGGGTTCAAGTTTGAGACCATATGCAATTAAAACGAAGTAGACTTGCCAAAATAAGCATATTTTGTGATGCAGTGATCTTGACTGATTGGGTTTGTTTATTTATACTTACACAGAATTTGGTAAACTGCGACAAGTGTCTCAGCTAAGGCAAGACAGATTCATCCACCTGGAAACAACCAGTATTTTAATATATACTGATGAAAATGTTTTAACAGTAGTCTTTCCTACTGGTTGCACTAGTTATATTGTAGAGGTTTACACGGCTTAATCTCATCATGCAGCTTCTTATCACATACTACAGTGCTTACACTTGAAAAATTAATGTTATAGCACTTTAATCTTTATTATTCTCTACAGTTTGAAGTGGCCTGCCTCTTTATAAATAACCCAAATACTCTGTACACTTAATTTGCTATCACCATAGTAATTTTTTTCAAAGGATGACTCAAATTCTTATTCCAAAATTAAATGCATTTTTTCAATCAAGTCTCTTCTTGTGACACTAAAGCACTGGACAAAGTTTTTATTCAAAAATTCCTTTCTTCTTCATGAAAACATCATTACAGCAATCATAATAGTCCTTCCTTTAACATGAAACACTAAGCCTTATATAAGATGTGTTTACAACATTTACTACCTTGTTAATTCTTTTGTTCATGGAGCAGGCATTTGCTATGACACAAAGTCTGTCATTCTCATCAACTCAGTGATTCATCTGCTTTTCCTACACTTATCTTCCAACCTGTCTTCCCTGATTTTTTGTTTCACTTATCACTGTTTTGGTACTGCTCTCCCTCTTTAGGTTCTGAACCAGGCTTTTTCCTTTTCACTATATAAGGTCTAATGTTTGAAAAGCTTTTGAGCACTGCCATGTGTGGTACTGTGACTCATTTCTGTAATGAGTACTGTTTCCTACAAAAGAAAACTAGTGCTACTTGCCAAATAATTCAAAAGAGTTAACTTACCCAGGTGTTAGAATGTAGGATGCAGGGAAACAGACACATAGGAGCAGTGGTTAGCACTTGTGGGAAGGGTAGTCTCTGGTGCCCATGTCATGCTCCACTGCTTTGCTAACAACCAGCAAAAATAACCAATCAAGGACTGCAACAATTAATTTTTCAGATGGATAAAGGGACATCCTTGAAGATCCAGGACAGTTCATGAAAGACTCACACCCTGCAGCCCTGGGATGACCATGGGTTTTGGCAGGACTAACAGGCATGTAAAATCCTGTTCAACTGGCTCCCATCTTTTTAACTGGACAACATCCTGTCTTGGAAGAAGTTGCTTGGGTCACTGCAGTCACTGGAAGTCACAGCTACCAAAGCAAAGATACATGCAACTAAAACTCAGATCTGGTTCAGGATGAATTCCCTGATACAAGGGAAGGAGCTCTATAAAGTTCAGTTAGGTCTGACATCATCCTGACCATTCTGGGTAAATACACTGGTTTAATTTATCATCCTATACATAGGTGTTTGCTTTGTTCAGCTGCTAGAGGCTCTCTATAATAAACATTCCTTCTTTTCCAGAAATTTGGATTTTTTTCATGGCTGCTGTTATTACAAGAGATGAAAATGGAGACCTGTAGCACCCACATTATTTTCCTTCTCTCCCTCACAGACACTGAACTTCCAACATACAGAAACTACTGGACTAATGAGATTTCCAGCCTCATCTTCATTTTCATATGCTAACATAAAAATAATACCACACCACTGCTCTCACTCTGCCATTTTATATGGTCTCATTTTTTAAATTTTGAACCAAAAGACCTCTTAAAGATAACACCCATAACTCTAAGTTTTCAAACCTCAAAATGCTTCAGAAACACTTCCCACATGGCTGGCTGGCACTCTTGATCAGTGACAAACTGATGATTACTGATGATTGCACAAGAGGTCAGTTGCAGGATACTTTTTTTTTTTTTCTTTAAAATAATCCTGGCATAACAGAACTTCACACCTTTCAGAAATATTTGCCATCCAAAACCCAGTGGACAAGCCTACACTACCTTCAGCTTCATTACTTCTTCAATCTGAAATGCAGGCTCACAGACCTACTTAACTAAAGACACTGCTGCAGATTATCACATTAAAAGAAATACAATACTTATTTTATCTTGCCCTTTTTTATTGAGACAATTTATCTACACGACTATCTTTGCTTCATCAAAAACTATTTTTTAGAAGTTCAGAATCAGTTCAGTGGGATTCTGTCTTGTACTGCATTCACTCAATTTATATCTGCACAAAAAACTACTGTCAGAAAACAGAGCAGTTACTTGCAGATCTTCTACTCTGTCAAACATGGAACAATCCAGGCTCTATCCCAGAAACACAAGTACCTTCACACAGTAATTTTTCCACATCCTTCAGATGGCATTAAACCCCCATCTAACACTCACTAAATTCCCAGGGCTAAGGTAAATCAGAAAGAACTACAGACGAACTGAAGTCTCAAGACTTTTAGAGAGCATCACTTTTTACTAGCCACCATAAATTCAGAAGAGACTTTCTGCTTCCCAAACAGATAAATGCTACTAGATTTTCAACTGAATTATGGATTACAAAGCAATGAATCTTGACACTTTTGAAGTTAAATTTCAAAGATACATTTACAATACCAAAGATAATTGTTTGAATCTTTGATACTTTCAATAAAAATTTTGCAAAGAAAGCTATAAGCGCTGAATCCCCTGAACATGTTGCCACTTTTTTTCTTTCTAATATTAAAGCTATTGAAAGAGTTGGGGTTAAGAAGAAAACAAAAAATACATTTCTGTTTCATAAATTGCAGCTAAAACAGAACTTAGGAGGATATGGCTTTGGCCCATCTGCCTCTCTGATGCTCCAGCAGAATATAAAAATTATTGGAGAGCTCAGGAGAAAAGTCAAAATTATCCAAATGCCTGAGGCTGAAAGATGCTCTGTAGTAGAAATAATACCATCAAAAACCGCAGCTAACATTACCTTGCTAGCCACAGAAGATTTTTTTCCTATTCTTTTGTCTCCTGAAATTACAACTGAGAACCACAAACTTTCTGGCAAGGATCACAAAAGATAGATAACTGTAACAACATGGGAAGAGCTTTGGAACACAGATGAAAAGAAGGAACAGATGCAAAGCAGGTGCCTGCTCTCTGCTTATAAAATGATGGCTTCTTGGGGTCACTACTGAAATAACAAAACCCTGAAGCAGAACACAAATCCCGAGAAGGTTCCCCTCTTGAGCTTTCAGACATCAAATGTAAGATTTCAAGCATTCACTGTTACTAGGTAAAGCCCAAGGGCCAATGATTTTCTTACTAATTCAGGGAATGACCAAAAATAGAAGACAGCTTGTGGTGTTCTTGTCAGAGCTGACCTATGGAGATCACAAACCCCAAGAAGGGTTGTTGTTTCTCTCACTGAGGAGTGTCTGACATGACAATTCCCTGAAGCTCCTACCAGGCACTGTAGTCCCATATCTTCCCTTCCTGGTAGGCCCATGAAAGACCAGCACCAAGCTCTGAGCCACAGGCTGTCCTAACTCAGATGTGCTCAGCAACAACTGCACTTACTAGAAACTAATGAGGATTGAGCCAGCTAACACAACTTTATGACAAAATCTTGGTTCAACATCTTCACATGTCCAATAATGATTTGCCTCATATTTGATTTTCTCTAAATCACATGAGGCGCTTTAAGCTGCATGAGAGGACACGTGAAGAAGCAGGATGTTTCCATCAACGCTGCAAAGACATTCCCTTCAGATGAAGTTTGTGTCATGAAAGCAACTGCTTCAAGGACCTAGGATCTAACTTAGACATTATGTCAATGACTCTATCTCTGGTCTGCCCGAGGAAGCCTGTAGAGTTTTATCCCCTGAAGAAACAGACCATCTCCCAGCACACTGCGCCTATCACTGTCATTAAGTGCTGCAGTTGATGTACCTCTTGACAACAGTTACACAGTGCAGGACACAAAACATCACAGCTGTGGCTGTAACGCTTGCCCCATCGCCCAGGGCCATGAGATGTTGCCTGGTGTTATTAGATGCTGCCTGGTGTTTAAGTGAAAATCTTGGGGCTTACACAGTCATTGTACACTGACCCACAAAGGGCTCACATGGCCCTCCTAGAAACCTTTTTTTTTTTAACCTTATGTTTCTGACAGGTCATCTCTAAATGCACATGCACTTATTCTTCAACTTTCTTCATCTGATATGCAAGAAGGAAACCTCCTGTGCCCCGGCAGAAATTGCCAAGCAGAGAATCCCCATAAGCTTTTAGCAGCCTCGTTCACCTGCTGAAAAGATCGTCTCCTCCTTGAATTGTCACCAAGAGGACAAAAATCTTTGAAGTCTTCAGCAGCTGCTTTTCACTGCAAGTCAACAGGGGAAACTTTCAAGCAAGGGAGAGAGTTTTCAAAAGAAATCGATACTATTTTATGATACTTTTCGGTCAGGGGTGGTAAGAATGACTAATGGCTGCCCAATGCTTTAACAAAACCTATGTTTCATCGAGATTTTCCCAGTACAAAGTTGTGTTCTTACACACATGGCAGAGGTGCATGGTGGGATCCTGGTGGTCTAAGGATCTGATGACTAAGAGCAACAATACCCCAATCAAGGAGCAGAGAAGTATTTTTCAGAGCTGAAATCTTATGCAGAGAAGTTTCAGCAGCTCAGCAACTTCCTAGTTAGTATCTGGCTGGCCTCACTGAGCACAACAAGATGAATCACCATGTTCTGCAGAAGAGATCTTTATCCCCTCCCCAGACAAGATTAAGACCTTTCTTGAAGTTGTTTTTGGAGGAATGTGTTGTGTGTCAATACAGAATTGGCTGCCTGTAACTTTACAAAACTACTATTGGCAAAAAAGGAAAATCACTTGTATCAATGTACAGGTGGCATTGAAACAGGTGCACATGATGATATTCACTAGCAAATATGCCTACAGAATCATAGCATCAGAGAATACCCTGAGTTGGAAGGGAACCAAAAGAATCATCCAGTCCAGCTCCTGGCCCTTTACAGGACAACCCCAAAAATCACACCATGAGCCTGAAAGCATGATATTTCTTGGCAGTGAAAGGTAATCTTAAAGGCAGTCATAAAGCATTCATCTCTGTGAATATTTGTGTATAAAAAAACTTGTGGATACCTACGGGTTATGTGATTAAAGGCTTTCTAGAGAAGTTGTTTGTGAGCAGAAAATCATCACAGCCAGCATCTAACCAGCCAACTGCTTAAATAATACTGACGTCAAACATTCCTGCTACCACATACAGCAATACCTAAAATAATTTTCCCCATTATTTCCCTGTTATTTTTCTCCCTGCTAAAACATCACGTCTCTATTCCTGCAGTAAACAGCAAGAGCAAACAACTGGTTTCTTCATCAAAACACAACAGTGTCAGGTAACTAAAAGCACTCACATTTCACATTTTCAGACTACAGTAATAAAACTGTACTTGACTTACCTGCTGTCAGAATTCAAGCTTACAAAACAACACACAGTCATGTGACATGCCCATTAGTTAAAATATGAAACATGCTTTTTTCTTCTAATCTTGCTATTTATTTCCTAGAAATGTCCCCAGTTCCCAGGTCACGTCTCCTTATCATTACTACAACAACAAAACAAAGTTGCCAGCAAACAAGTACAAAGATTTTTAAAACTAAAACTGACTAGAGGGAAGTGCAAGCTTCCTGCAGCTGCTTAAACAAGGTTTTGTTTCATACTGTGGTCTTATCGGGACATTGTCACCTCAACTCTGCTAAATCCAGTAATTTGAAATTAATTTTTTGTTCATTTGTTTTTGGTTGGGTTTTTTTTTCTGGTCTGTTTGTTTGTTTTAATATCCACACCCAGTCCAACTAATTTTCAGTTATAACTTGACAGGAGCTAAGAATTTAGTCACATGTGAATGGAAAAGCATCTAGCAATTGGAAAAAATTAACCTGTTTCCACATGTCCCTAAGTTGTATTACTTCATTTTCATAGAAAATCTTTACAATAAGCATACAAATCCTGGTAACATTTAGGGCAGGGATGGAAGAACAAAACTGGGTAAAGGTTCTGCATCACTTGGCTGCTGTGCTTAGGTAGGTTGACATCAATAATTTCCAGGATGGGTGAGGAGGTAGTTAATTCTTAACAGCGAGTACAAATGTTGTATGCAGAGGAAACTAGTTCCATACTCTTGGAGAACTGACATTTGAAATATCAATAAGCTACCTTTCCTTTGAGAATAACATAGCTGTGTTTTGCTGGCTTTGCAAATCCTTGAGCAATTATCTGATCAGGGATTAACAAAGAAAATATGTAAAAATTAAGCTGATCAGTCACTGCTGTCCATTACCTTGTAATGGAAACATTTGCATTTGGCTTCATGAAAGTATCATCCACTTTGTGGGTGAATCATGGAAGTCCATCAGTTGTCCCATGAACCCAGCAATCTTGATTGAGTTATTCCTCAATTGTGATGGAAACACTTAATTGATTAGAGACACATTGGCTTAACATGTAATCATGGCTACAAAATTATCCATGCTTTGTAAGTACTCCATGTTTTACCTCTTATTTTTTAAATACTAACTTGGGTTGAATAAACGAGACCAAAGGAAAAAAAAAAAAGAAAGGCAGTAAATTCAAGAAAACCCATGCATGAAAAACAGTATTTAAAGATTACTGTTAGTCTGGAAGGCATTAAAAAGGGGGACATAAACATTTAGTTCAGGTCTGGTTAAAAGATTTCCTGGCTTGTCATTAAAGAAGAGATTTTCTGAGAGGCCCAAGAAGACAGTCTTGAAAGTTAAGCACAAAACTGGGCATTCAGACAAGTCTTTTTCTTGTCTGATTCTGGGTGGGTTCTTTTGACCTCTGGCAGCCGACATAAGTCGGTTTATCAAAAAGAGTAACTAAATTGGAGTACTCTGTCTGAAAGATTTAAAGCCTGACAGAGGTGCTGAATCCTGTGGTTCAAACCTGAGTGAGCACAAGGTAAGAGCACAGGATTTCTCTTTAAGTCAAAGCCTCCCTCTGAAGCTTGGCACCCAGAGCTGATGCCCAAAATAGACTCTGTGAAAAATGTTAGCCTGAATTTCCCTTTCCCTCAGCCTGAGCTCTTCAAACTGTCATCTGATGTGAAGTTAAAAAAAAAATTATAAAGGGTATTATTAAATACTTTAGATGTTGCCTGGAAAGAATCAAGTTTTATTTTGTGAAAAGCTATAGCTCTTATACCAGTGTGGCTGCAGAGGGTGGATAGTTATATGAAGCAAGAAGTAAACTAACTGCAGAAACAGAAGTAGGGGAACATCTTGACCATTTGCACTGGACTCCATCTATTGTGTCACAGACAGACGGACAGCTTTTCACTACTGTATGATATGTCTGGCAACTCGAATGTGTCAACCTGCTGTGTTTATTACTGGGGTATCAGGCAATGATGTACAGACAATTGTCTAAACCAAGCCATTTTCCTTTTTTACTTCCCTCTACATTCTTGCTCCAAAGAAAGTAAGAACAAATTAATGACTCCTACTTTTAATAAGAAATTTTCATTTTTCCTTATAGCATGGGTTCTCAATTCAGACAATAGTTTCATTATATCAGTGGTCATTCAGAAATGGAACAAACAGCTCAGGGTACTAAAATACAGCTTATACACAAATTTAAAAAAAAACTGGATTGCTATATTCATACATGCTCAAGATAATTCAGCTTTACAGTTTTGACATCTGTAGCTTATTAGTCTCTTAAGTATGTAAAAACACCATTGGCATTTTTCATATTGCAAGTGTCTGGAGATAATGGCCGTGCAGATTTTGTACAGAACGGTGCAAATAAACTTGCCAAACTTTCATCATCACTCCTTCGGAAACTCTGAGGGGGCCGATTAAATTGGCATTTTGTTTGACATGTAAACAGAATGTGCTTAGCATGCAGAACAAGCATGGCAATAAACCTTGTCTTAACAGCTGTGTTATTTTAGCTAATGATAAACATGTATCTAAAGCCACATATCACCACAACTTAAATTGGTGAGAAAAGCTTAGTCACCCCATGGAAAGAGAGGTCATCACAACAGAGGAAGTTGTTCATTTATTCCTTACTATGCAATTAATTGTCTCACCAATAAACACAAATACACAAACAGTTCTAAATTAAGTAAATTATCATTGTAGCTTATATTCTGTCTCTGACCTTGCTGCATTTATTCTTCACCGACTCACTCCTACCCATGGGCACACGTGTGCAATTACCACTGATCTCAGTGGAAGCTGTGATTGCATAACTGAGCAAAGTTTATTTTCCCAAAAGTTTCCTTACAGTCAGAGGGCTTTGGAGGGCCAAAAGGCTCTTTTTGCAATAATTGTGGCTCATTCCATTGTGACTGCATTCAAAATGCAAAATATCTTGACATGTGAAATGCGGATGTTACCAAGCAAGACAGCATATTGATTTGGATAAGCCATTTAATTTTGACAAACTGCCAAAACAACAATAAAAGAATCGCAAACCTGAAATATTGGCAATTTCAGCAGCAGCCTATAATGAACAAGGAGACAATGAGTCCCCGGCAACCTCTAGGAAGGGATCAATGCTCTCCATGGAACTGCAGTGACTGGGAATTTCAGACAGTACCCTTCGATTTTCTCTGAAATCTTATCTTTACAAAGTAAACAAACACAAGATAATAACCTTTAAACTTTCCACAGCCATTCATAAGGGGATTCAGTATTGCAGAACAGCAGCAGACATTCAATATCAGTCTCTGTTCAATAATGCTGCCCCATGTATCACAAAACTCCCTCTTTTAAAAGGCACAGGTTGCAATTCCCAAAACCATGGCACTTAAAAAATAATCAAATAATCAGGGTGCCTCAGAACAATTTTCCAGTTTTTCTCTGGATTAAATTTATCATATCATGCACTGAGTCTGCAATTTGAAGCCTTAAAAAACACCAAATACTACCAAAAACACTGCAAAAAAACAATATCTAAGTTTCTAAATGGGAAAAATTACCATTATTTTCATCATGTAAAAAAAACGCCACGACAAAACTTGGGTTGAATTTTAAGATACTTAATTTTTTTATGTAATTGCAGTCAATCTTGTTTTGGTTCCTATGTTCATAAATACCTGAAGCAAGCTAACTATGAAAGAGCTTTTAAAGAGCATGTGCTGAAATATTACTGGACTCTATAGATGTGTTAACTAAATATTTTAAAACATCCTCAAAATTAGGTTAATAGCTACATAAAAGCAGAATTTTTCAAACACAACTTTACATATCCATCTTCATTGAATTAAAAAAGAAAAAAAAAAGATATTTTGCTTTAAAGTTTGGCAAATGGCTTCTAATTCCTCGGAAACAATAGCATTCAGACTACATTATCTCTATCGTCTTCAATCACAATTGTATAACTTTATTACATTGGATATAGAAAAAGAATAAGAGGTAAGTGCTGCTACATTACCTCCTGTATTGTTTTTTACAGCAATTTGCAGGACATCAAGAGTAAATACAGCACTTTACAAACCACATAAGAAAGGTCATTACTCCAGAGAGCTTACAACTACAGCAAACAAATCAAGTCAAATAACTCTTCCATTCAAAGGAGATATGAGGACATTCCTCTTTAACATATTAGTGTATCATCATTAAAGGTATCCCAAGTCAAGCAGCACCAAAACAGCACCAAAAATTGACAAAAAGGGGCACATTTTTCTCCTTGCCCTTCCTTACTCACAATGTGGATCTTGTAAACAGCAGGCAGATCCGTATCAACCCACTTCTCCATCACAGGCATGGAAGGGAAGGCATGAAAACACATTGTGCCACAGACACAAGGGACACCTGTCAGAAAAAGTCCTTTTTCTTTTTCAATTTCTCCAATTAAAAAGTCCTTAATGCTCACTGCTGAGGTGTGCACTCCTTTCAACTGAAGGAATCTGTTCCTCTGTAACCCAGGAAATTTCCTCTCTGGCTTGTGCATCATCATCAAACTTCTCTGCTAGTTTTGAGCAACACACTTTGTAAATCCTCACCTGCTACTGTCTACATGTTACCAGACTTTTCCCCACACTTAAGAAAGTAAGGAAGCTTGAAAAAAACTGTGAGGGGACAAATGCAACCTTCCATAGGCAGGACACATTTAAACCTCTAGGTGTGAGTGGTAGCTCAGAGGTCAGTGGTGAAGGGTAGTCAGGGAGGTCATCTGGGCCTCCAGCAGAGCCCTCCAGGAAGAAAAAGGATGGGAAAAGTAGGTGCAGAAGCCTAATGTATGAGACAAAATAATGTTCAGAAATATGTCTAATGTTCAAAATAATGTCTAGAAATAAAATAATTCCTCAAAATTATGTTTTAATCCTATTTTTCTTTCCACCACTACCCCCAAACTCAACCCTACTTTCCACCCTAAAAAACCACTGGAGAAGTCTACTATTTAGCTAAGTGAAAAAAAGGGAAAAAAAAAATAGGCAGTGCAAACACCGGTAAAAAGAAAGTAAAAACGCTCAATATCTTCAGCATCAGTCAATTCCCAACAGTAATGTTTAGGAAAAAATTATTACTCAAAAAGATGTTCCTTTTAAGAAGTTATTTCCAGAGATGACTGTCAGACTTACCAAATATTAAGGTTTCATTTATAATTAATTAACATAGATCATCTCTTTCTATATCCACTGCAGACAAATAATTTTACATTATTAATCATTATAAACAAAAGGTGGCTATCAATTAGCATGGTGTTTTCTTTGAAAGATGTATAGTTGATAATTAATAAGGTTTCAATACAACAAGGTCTCAATTGTAACTGTCAATTGCTTGCCCCTTAAATGATTAAAAAATCATTTCTGTGTTACTTGTGCATGACTGTAAATCTGAGTATGAAGTGGCACATTATTTTCTGACCTCCTGCTGATCCAACTGCCCAGCCTGCACTGCTAGAAGAAAATTACTGAAGATGTTTTCTGTGGCTAACCCACGAAAATGTCTGGAAAAGTTAATACTGAAATGTACTGCATTTCCCCAGTAACTCCCCATCCTAATGCTTAGAGAAGAGGGAAGATAATTTACCAGGTGGACACATATCTTTGCTGAATTACAAAAACACTGGAATGAAAAGAGGAAGCTGCTGAAATGCAAGGGGAACAAAACAACCCACATGTAGGTAAAGAATCAAACAGCTTAGCTTGATAGTATGAGAAACCAATTAAGAGCCTGGATGAGTCAATTACTGCAGGGAGTAAAATTCTCTCGGACTACATTCAAGCTGACCAAATGGCCTATGCTAGGTAGAAGTGTCTTACTTTCAGTATACCCAAATATTCTTTTTTGGACTTGCCATCTAGTCAAGTGTACACCCTGTAACTTCCACCCTGTACATACCCACACTACTTTAGATTTTATTTGCAACTTACATCTGTAAATCCAAATTATTTTCAGGATCTTTGTCCTGTTATCTAGTTATCTGACTGTTATCTATCTAACCTACTTTTGTAAGTTTTTGGGTTTAAAATCAAATTTATTCCCATTAGACAGCATTCTTCAGACACTGAGCAAGTGAAACAAAGTGTCACGGTTTATAGAGTTTCCCAACAAAGCATGTAACAAGAATTTTGGGGAAAAAAATTTATCTAGCCACATGGGATACTGTTAGGAAGATACTTTACTTACTTTTACTATAAACCAATGTCAGGTTTTATTTTGCTGTTGTTCTAAATTTGCAAACATTTTTAAAAGCCATGTTTAAGAAATTGTCATGTGATTAAAAGCTATGGTCAAACATAGTCATGTGTGATACACCATTCTTGGTATATCAAGCAACAAGCCACGTGAATTATCTGTCTTTATGCCCCAGTGCACTCAGTGAGACATCATGTCCAAGGAGAAAGAGGGGGTTTGGTTCTATTTGATTTTTAATTTGTATTCTTAGACAAAAAGAAAAATTTAAAAGCTGACAAAATCAAGCCTTCCCCTTGCCCTCATAGTCTCAACCCTTCAGAATGGTTGAGGCTGGATGAGGCCCAAGCCATCCATGACCCAGCATTGCTCTCCACAAATGCCAGAGAACAGATTGTTTTAAGGGAAAATAAGAGCACTGGAGATGCTGGTGGCTCTTCTACTGGGTTTTCTAATAACAGAAGACATCAAAGAAAGAGTACAAATGCTAAATAAGTACCCAAGTGCATTGGTAACAGCATTTGGCAACTGAAGTTACACAAATATCACAAGAATAACCTAATGCAGCACAGACTTAACAGAACTGCAAGGTGCTGAAGATTTAAGCAGTTGCACCAGAGGAGGTTTAGACTTGATAATAGGAAAAATTTCTTCACTGAAAGGGTGGTCAGGTGCTGGAACAGGCTCCCCAAGGAAGTGGCTGAATCACCATCCCAGGAAGTATTCAAAAAACATGTAGATGTGGTGCTTAAGGATATGGTTTAGCAGTGGACTTGTCAGTGCTGGGTTAATGGCTGGATTAGATGATCTTAAAGGTCTTTCCCAACCTTAAAAATTCTCTTCTATGGAGGGAGATTCCTACACTTTATTTACACAGACAAAGAAGGACTGTCCTGTAGGAAGCCAGGCACCTTGTGGTTTGCAGGGTACATAAATCATCCGGTACCTACTTTGTGAGCAAACTTACTTTCATCAGTGAAGCAGCAGCTGTGACTACAACCAGAGCCTCAAAGAGAAACAGAAAAGAAAATGTAAAGGTAAGATACCAAATTTGGAATTACCCAACCTAGTCTTCAAGAGACATCAGGAATTGAAAAATCAAAGCCAAACAAAACACTGTGATGCTGGGCAATGGCTTGCCTAACTTAAATAAGCAATAACCATGGTGCACAGAAACAATCAGCTAAGTATTTACTTGAAAGATGAACTCTCATCTATCTTTTAAATGCCTAGCAATGAAAACACTGGTTGAACAGAAGAACAAATATTACTTAAACATACTCCTAGAAGCGGTCTCAGAATGCTTTTCCTTTTTAAGCAAATATTTAGAGAACAGACCATTCTGAGGAATCAGAACTTCTAAGCTAACCAAGTGGGCTGAAGGAACAGTTATTCATGGAGAAACAAAATAGGAAACAAAAGGAGGAAGAGCATTTCCTCTTTGGAGGGCTTCGCTTCAGACTGTAGTCAGTCCTGTAACTACAGTGAAGAGATAAACCTTTTCCTCACTAATTAGGAAACGTCTCTTCCTCACAGTAGAAAAAATGCCAGATCATCTAGAACTCAGAGATTTAGCTCTGAAATGACACAGTGTGCATAATGGACACATACTTTTGTAAATAATTAAGTCCAGGATGAGAGGTTATCTATGAACACAAATGTCCTGCAAGACACTAGAAATAGTTGACAAGTCTGATATATTGCGTTACAGCTAAAATTTATTTGAAGATTTTCTTCTTTTTAGCGATATTAACACGTGTAAGTTTTACACATATATGTTTTATGGAAAGTGTTTAAGAATAACCAGGTCCCAAATAAAATTGCAAGAGCATAATTGAAATTATACTTTAGTTACACCTATATTATTATTTAATGTTGCATACACAAATTATACACCATGCTCACAATATTTTATTAATTATATTAAATATTTTCCTTAGAGGAAAAAAGACATAAGGTTTTAAATAAGAGGGGAGAGTCAAATGCTACTGTAAAATGTAACATTAAAAAAAATTATAAGGTAGTTGGGTTTTTCTGTTTTGTTTTGTTTTAAATGTGTTCATCCACTAGTGAGAGTAACTACTGACTTCGCTTGGCAAATGGTCCTAGGTAACCACCAGGTATCACTGCAATAAGTGGAAGAGTTTTTCTCATTAGAAGGCAAAGAAACACAGGAAGACTGGAAATGAGAATAAGGCAATTCCAGAACAGGTAACACACTTTGGGGAACGCTGCAGTAGGCAAGACTTGAAATCAAACAACCATCTTAACTCAAAGAGCCAGTTAAGTAAGGCTTTTAAGCTTTCAGTGTTTGCTTTTCTTTCCCACTGTCTAACTTCAGACACTTTATCAGCCCTATTGATTCTATCCATTAAACTGTGGATTTTGAGATTGCAAAGAACAACAGAACTTTTCAGAGTGGAGTCGAGCCCCACACGAGAAGGTGGTGGTAGCCAACCTCAGCAGACGTGACCTTTACCAAGCAGTATTATTCACCCTCTGCTCGTGGGCACTTCCACACATTAGCACTTTGTGAGATCTCCAGGCAGTATTTTATCAGCAAGGCCCATCCAGGCATGATGTGCACTTTCACAGTGCATTAGCATATCCAGAGGAGGAGCACTGTGAACTGCAATGGCCTTTCCTTGTAGGACAGAGTCGAAGTGTGACACAACATCACTGACATTCTCAATGACACCCAGGAGCTCCTCTGCATATCCAAAATTCATAAGCATGTAAAACCTAGCACACTGTATAGGGAAGAGACTCATTTCCAGAGCACCTTGCTTGATAGTACATTAATCTTTGACCTGCTAGTAGTCTTATATTCTGAAGAGTTCATCATCTAAACTCTTTCCTTCTTACCTTGCAAGTTATGAAAATACTGGTCTATATTCTACATGCAAGCTCAACGCTGAAATTAAAAAGAAACCAAATGTCTTTGACGATGTAAACAGAAACCTTTCTTCTCACCTTACGTCTGTACTGACCAGAAGTAACCCCAGTGAAATCAGTCAGCACAGGTATACAAAGAGAGGGAATTTGGTCCAAAGAGTAACATAAGCCTTTGCACACAGACGAAACTCAGCAGAAGAAAGAGCTGATGAACTGATCTGAGGTCACACAGATAGATGGCAGAGCAGTCTCTAAGATATTTCTCCTCCTTAATCAACGACCAGTTTTGCACTCAGTGTTCTAGTGGCTACTGAATCCTGGTCACCTGAGCAGGGGATGCCCGCAAGACAAAAATTCCCCATACTGCTCAAACCTCAAACAGCAATTTACAGTTACTCTAAACCATTTTGTAGCTTTGGGTGTAAAATTAGACTCAGACCTAGCTCATTATTATTAAAAACTTTTCAACATTTCAGAATATAACTTTCAAATTTTAGTAATGAAAAATTGTCCTTTCTCTTCCCTGTTTTATTAAACATAGCAAATGAGCAGAAACTTGGGCTACAAGTCTTTGGATCTGAACACTTTTGCCAATGCCTGACTGCCTTTACCACTTCCTGAAACACACTGAAAGCATTCCTGAGGAAAGACTAGTTATTGACTTCACTGTCACACTTTTGTTAACTTCAAGACACAACATAGTTCACTGCTTGAAAAGGCAGGATAGCAGTCATTCTTTAAAGTATTAGGATGAGAAGGTTGGTTTAATGGTTACAATACTGAGATACACTCTTTTGGAATTGGATGTGACTTTTTCAGGAACATGCATCACTAGGAACACAAGAGGTTCTTCTTAAACAATAGATGCTAAACAGGGCAGAAGAATTTCATATTACAAACAGAGGCAAACTGACTGTATCCCAAGTGTAACCATGCTTCCCAAAGGATTTGCACCAAGAATTTACCTATTTAGTTTAACATTTTTATAGCCAACCTTACTATTATAAAATCTAACTTTTATAAAAGTAATTTATATCACCATATCACAGTAGGATATATTTCACTCAATTCTGCAGTCAGAAAGAATCGTGTTTATATTATAAAATTTTCACTAATGTTACCTAGAGAAACCAACCTTAATCGGCATAAATCAATTCAAAATAAATATCACAAGCTAATGTTCCATGTGCTTTTTTCTGCATGTTTGTCTTTAGGCTTGAGCACTAGGTGATGAATAAGTTTATCTCGTACATAAGACATGCCACTAACACTAATCTACTCCCTCCCCAAAACATCAACAAAAGGAGCTATGGGTCATTGAGCCAAAAAATTAAATGCTGAAATGTACATCCAAAAACATTACCCTTCACTAGCAGATATCCTGTGGAGAAAAAAAGTCAAAAAAAATACAATCCGAATGTCTAGCCAAAAGAAAACATTCAGAAAAGAGCAAGCTGAAATTCACTCTTCAGGACCAAAGGTATCTTGTTACAGCTTCAAATCTTCCGTATCATCTGCTTAAGCATAGCTAGAGCATGTGGAGAAAATTTATGGCATTTTATCATGGTTAGCTTGGGGGAAGGAAGAGGTTTTTCTGTGAGATCAGGAAATTATTAGCTTTTTTCCTTCAGCTTTTCCACACACATGCTCTTCTACTGCTAACAGGGCAGTCATTTTGCCCATAGAAAACTGACCGGCCAAAGCAGTACTAAATTAAGCTTAGCCCCCACTATAAACAGGCTTCTACTTCAGAGAAAGGTAGCTTGATTTCCACTCAAAATCCAGTCCATATCTGAACTGTAAGTTTACACCTGATGAGCTTCAAGCACCATATATATGACAAAGTGCCAGTGCAGTCTGAAGAAAAATACAAAAAACTTAAAATTGTACTGTTATCCCCTACTACTATTTTACTTTACAAGCCCTCTCCTTAAGTGGGGGAGGGCAGACTAGGACATAAAGGAAAAAGCTTAATTAAATAATATAAAAAGAAATTATTTTCTCAATCAAATTCATCATGATTTTATCAAAGGGAAAGAGACTGAATTTTAAAATTATGTATTTTCTAAAAGCTGTCTCTGCAGTGTTCTCAGTTCAACAATTATTCATCCAGCAACTCAAGTCAAAGCTCAAGGCAGCAAGCTAAGAACAGGACATCACCAGCTTCACAGGAAAACAGAACTGGAAAACATTTTGAGGAAACATTGGGGAAAAAAATAACACTTACTAACTAAAATGAAAACAGAAAGATCAAACACAGCCACCATACAGTTCGTCCTTTTCTAAGCCCAGTAGGGATTTAAAAGAGAGAATTTAAAGTATTTCCTTCATATTGAACTGGACAAAGCTGCAAGCAAGTTCATTGTAGTTTGAAGTGGATTTAGGATAATTGCTGTCCAGAAAATTGATAGTTGGAATGGCTCTAAGCACAAAACCACAAGTGTCCTTTAGTCACTGACTAGGAAAGAGCTGAAAGACATCATATGACATTTCAGGTAGCTACAGAGAAATAGAGGGAAAAATAGGTACAAATGCTCGTAACTAAAATACATTTTTTAAAAAATATATATCTAGGTCCGGAGTCACTGAAAGGATGCATTAATTAGAATATTTATAATATATTAAAACTACTTTCAAGTAATGCATTGAAGAAGACCAGAGAACAATAATTAAAGAATGATGAAAGAAAACATACATATACTCAGCATCATTTAAGCAGTAATGGAAAATAAAATTTTGCTAGGCAATACTACAAGATATGCTATCAAACTTACAGTTCTACTACCCACACTGGAATATTTTTAATCCCTAGAAGGATAAATCCTGGGCACAACGTAGGAAAAGAGAAAGCAGAAGACTCAACATTTGAAATTAAAAAAAAGTTATCATACAGTCTATTTTCCTAATTAGTATTTCAGTATCTAATGCACTTAAGTTCAGCCTGGAGACAAGCACTTCTCGTTGCCTGCTCTCCAGAATAATCAGATCTGTACTTTTTCCTTTTCTTAGAATTCCCTTTTAAATATCAATTCCTTGTGATATATTTCCCCTAGTACATAGTAATATAGCAATGTGCTTCTATATACTCTGTCTTTGATCTACAAGTTTGACATGAATTCTTTAAATTAGAGTAGTATTTTAGAAAAAAACAGCTTTGAAAGACGCATCGTTTTTCCAGAGAATTCCAGCAAACTTTGGACCTCATGATTAACAAGACCAAACTTCAGCTGTATTAAGATGAAATCCAAACCTAGTATTTCACATTCCATCAAGAAGATGGAAAGGAAGAAGAACCAGTAGAAACAACCTTCTGCATGTATGAAAGCCACCCTACCACCACTACCAATCTCCTTTGGTCACATTAACTGCCAAGCAGCTACCCCCACCAAAATATCTCAGCCAGACTGATCTCCGTTAACTAGAATTTTTCAGTGGACAAGATCTTTGGCAGCAGTCTGTCGTAGCTCATACAAATACTTTAATTTCCCAAAAGAAAAGGAAAACTAAAACATCTCTCTGGCAATTAATAAACAGTTCAATATAAAATATTAATGTACCTTCAAACGCTGATTATTCAGAATTCTTCTTTGTGAGTGCTTTGAAATTTGAAGTTCATTTTGCACTAAATGTGCTTATTTCACTTTAAGCAAGAAGACTGGTTATAAGCCAGCAACTGAAAAGTTAAATGAAACTAAACCAAAAAATAGTATTAAATTTTTTTAAGTCCTGTATTTTAAGTGTATATATCTCTCTCTCTCTTTAACTTAATCCTCAACATTATAATTAGAAATTTTAGAACAAAGACCTCATGCTGAAACACAAGTTCTTCACCTTCCAAGGCTGTTCCTCAGTATCATTTTTTTGTAAATTCTGTTTATGTCACACACTGTCAGTGCATGGCAAAGGCTGCTATTGCAGCCTGGAACACTTCACCAGTGAATGCAAGCCCAGTGAGCCCCCAAGAACTGCCCAGCAGCAGTTTAATAAAGCAAGAGTCATGCCCTGCGGGCCAAGGCTTCATTTTAGAAACAGTAAAACACATGAGTAAGAGTTTCTCTGAGTTTGAAGTTAAGGGGAAAAAAAAAAAAGACGAACCTTTCTTTTGAAAAGCTAGTAAGTCTAAAGCACAAATAAAAACTGGAAAGCTGGCAACAGAGTAAGTTTTTATAGCAGAAGTGTAGAATTAACGCAAGAGTATTCAAATTTACCTACATCTAAAAGAGCCTCCTCAGAATCATGAAAACTCTATCAAGTGATAATTTGTTGAGTGCGCTTTAGCACTGCAATTTGTATTTAATTACAGTTCCACAGTTATTCCTTATTTAAGCTATAATGCTCTCCATGCATCTCACAAGTTTTGTTGCATACCAAGGGAAGAAAACCTTGCTTCTTCAATCACCAGAAGGGCAGCAAAATTGCCCGGGTAGTCACTACTACATTACAGAAATGGCATTTTTAAATATTACCTTCATATACTTTGACTGAAATTCATACATCAACTGAAATCAATGAAGATTTAATCAAAAGTTTAATTTGCATCTTAAGTGTAAGCCTGCAATAATAATTTAATATCACAGAAAATGTAATCAATTTCATAGGTGATAAACAAGAGGGCAAAGGGTAATATCATAAAAACAGAGCAACTGCCATATTCAATCCTTTGGGATTCTTTAGATCCTGCTGTACTCAACATTTATGTTTTATTTAATCAAGTAGCTTCAGACAACAGCCATAGCTGTATATTTCAGAGACAAATCAAGGCACACCAGTCTGCACACCTATAAAAACTTTCCCCATTTCACTGATCTTAGGAGTTTGCTAAGCCTTGAAGCACAAGATTTTGTGTCTCTTCCAAAGAAAACTCTTGGCATTTTTGAAGTAATTGGCATTAATGTTAGTATTTCCTATTCCAATGACGTCTCATGTTTGTTAGGGAGGAGAACATGATCCACACAGCAGCACATATGAGGTATGGAAGATACACAGTGTTCACACAAACACATTCAGCTGATGAGCTGCCCAAAAATTAAAACAACTATTAACAATGAGGAAAACTTCCAAGTTCAAAAAAATCTGAAATTACATTTTTCAATTCTGCAAGACTGCAATTTCTTCCAAATAACAAAAAATGATGATAAATATGCACTGAACTGAATTTAACACAAAAACATTCCTTTGAGCTTAGTAATACAGAACTCTGAACACTCAGTAATACAGAGAAAAACACACAGATAAAACCATGAAAAATTAGGGAAAGCATAAAGTCTCCTAATAATACAAGAGAAATATTCCATGCTCCTTCATCACTTTTCCCTTACAAGACCACATCAGTGCTTCCTGCTCTAAACCAAACCCCATTTCAAAGCAAACTTTCTATTATTAGGCTGCTGTCAGTCAAGCTGTGCTCTGCTACAAAGAGTACTGTGTTTTTTTTAAAATTGAAGAAAAAAATTGACCCCAAAATACCAGGTCCTGGGAATTTTCCTTAGAAAGGAGATCAAACTCATGGGGTCTTAACAAAGCCACATAATGAAATAAAATAAAACCTAAAGCAGGTAAAAGAAGCAATTAGTTTATGAGGCAATAATAAATTGCTAAAAGCACACCAGGTGCAGATCTATATCTGGAAATAGTTGCCAGCTGCAGGATTTCCATTTTGTACTGAAGTTCAAAACAGAACTTCCCTGATCTGAGTGCCAAGTTGTATAGGAAAACCAGAAAGCTTTGGTTGTCTCTAATATACATCTTCCACAACTAAAAATTTATGCTGCTAAAATATCATAGATGCTATAACAAAGCTGTTTTTCCTGTGTAGGCAGTGAGGGTCTAAGTCATGTCCATATCTCTACCCACTACATCTGGGATTAGCATTCCTAGAGGAGATGCCTTCATCCCTAACATTCAGGCTATATGGGAGACCTTTGAAAGTCTAATCACTGTATTGACTGTATGGTTGAGGAGCTGTAAAATGAGCTCAAAATTAAAGGTAAACAGGAAAGATTTACTATTCTTTCATATTTAGTTATTTTTTTAAACTGAAGTTTTTGTAAGATTCACCTGTTAAACCTCAAAAATCTCACTGCTCTGTGACATTGCTGACTCACTGTGGACCACTGGGTATTTATGTAAGAAATCCTTTCTTTTATCATGTTTTGGATATTGGCTTTCCTCACATGTGTGCAAACACATGTTCTTCTGAACTAGTTTAGACAAAAAGGTTGACCAGCTTGCAAGAGTAAAGGAGTCTAAGTGGTGCTGACTTTTTCACATTTCAAATGCAAATTATTTATTCAACCACACAATGCCAAGTCATTAAAAAAAAACTATTAAACACATTCCCACAGCTAACCCTTTTGTAAGTACAGAATGGAGCAAGTAAATTAAAATGCTACCTAAAAATGTTATTTTCTTAGTACTTAAGGCAAGTAAATTAAGGTTTATACAAGGTCATTTGCATGACAAATATAAACAGCTATAGCTTCTTCTAAAATGGCTAGTGATGCCTCTTCCTCTTTTTTGATGAATGTGATACAAATACATGCACATAATTCTAAATCAGTTAAAGTCCTAAACATTTTTTCCATCAAATAGTTTCCATAATTCTGATAAGCTATAAAAACAACATTTAAGAAGCAACAATAATACATGTAGAAACTGTGCTTATCTATATTTTCTAAGCTTTTATATTAAGATTTGACCTAAAATTTACATCAATTAAGAGAGTAGATATCCAAATGCTTACTATAAACAACGAAACCAGCATCATGTCCAGAACTTTGGAAAGAAAACAGAAATTATCATTATGTGAGAGAGACAACCTGGCTGCAGTACTCTAATACACGCATTCAGTAAAGACTGGAGGAGACTGAAACACCCCAAGTTATAGTCCATCTGTAAATATTATACAGCCATTGCTTTATAAGCAAATAAACTGCATTTCCAAAGACAGAGCAAAAACTACACAAACTTTGTCAGAAGTTATTAAATGACAACACAACACAGTGAGTTACTTAAGCTTCATGACATCATGAATCTCTAGTATTTTGTCCCTGCTGCTCTTCCTCTCCCCAGAACCAAACTGAGAAATGTGTGGATATGAATTAAGGGTTCACATTTTCATATGTATTACCTGAGGACCAAATATTCAAGAGAGCCTGCAATTTGCTGAGACAAATGTAGGAAATGTGTTTTTCAGCCACACACACTCAAACCACTGCTTTCTTTATAAACTTTAATAGAAGTGTTGATGCATCTAAGACCTTTACACAAAAAGATACAAACTGACAGCTGTAGCAAAAACACAAGAGGTATGGCTGGTATTAGAAACATGGATGTGAACTGGATATTTCAAGATGATCCTTCATTAAGAGCCAATTTCAGTTTTGCAGTCCAGCAGGGAACGTCACACTTCATACCAAATTCAGGGGCTAAGCTCTGCAATACAGCTGAACAACATTTGTCTTCTATAATCATGATGTCCTGTGCTTTTAAGATTTACACTAATTTAACTAGAAAAGGTCACACAACTGAAAATGTTCATGATTTTGGAAAGACTTCACAACAAAATCTTTCCTGTCTATCACTAATCTTCTATACACAATAACTGTCACTTTGATAAAGTGTCTCTGTCAGCCTGCTTGTGATTATACACAAGAAGCTTCAGCCTTTATCCACTGGAAGAGTTCGTGAGCTTTTTCTTGCAAACCTCAGTGAGACAGAGCCACAAAAGACAGGAAGAGGAAGCAAAATCCAGCACTCCTCAGGATTACTCTGTCATCTGTCCAGGAAACAATTTCTTTGTAGTTTAAGAACTTCAGATTTAACTTAAGGATTTCAGTATTGAAATTCCAGAATAAAAACATGTCTATATTTACACAGATAGAAAAAAAAGGAGACAGAAAAAAACACCTTGGTTCTAATTCTAATCTTTGAAGATTAGGTGCAATGTGATTTGCAGTTTTTGTGTCTCTCTTTCCTTATGGGTTATCTGATAAGGTTTCAAACACTGGAAAAGTAACTGTTAAGACCCTCTATAGAGGGTCCACTCCTTCCTCATCCCATATAGCTCCTTGAAAAAAAATGGAACCAGAAAACATTAATTATGTCTTAGATTCTGACAACAGCCAGTGAAAAAGCCCTTAAAATGCTTCTGCATTTACAGATAATTGGTGAGAAATTGATCTGTCTTTAGTTTAGTTAGGAATTTGAAAAGATGTTGAGGTTGAGCCCTATGTTCTGAAGTCTGTCCAGAATCTGAATGATCATCTAGGCATAACCTAGAAAGCTGCTCCCCCTCTGAATCTCTTCTTCTCCAACTTTTCTTATTACGTAGAAAACTTTTTTCCCCAACAACCTGCTTTTTCTCAGGTATTTAATGGGTGATTTGAAAGAAATAAAAGGATGAAGAGAAAAAGGTTCCCACCCTTCACGTGACAGTAACTGCACAGGATCAAGAGGAAAGCCCGCATTACAGCAAAATTCTGCCAAACCTTTGGGCTTTTCAAAGGCTGCAGTAATGCCTTCCTATTGCCGGAGGAGGTGAAAAAATAATAAAAATTGCAAAAATCAAAAAAAAATACAATCTAACCAGCCTGAGAACAGGGGACTTAAGAGTAAGTGTTCATTCAGCAAAGATGCTGACAGAGCAGGTGAAAATAAAATGCTTTCAGAACTTTTCACAATCTATTTCTGGATCAAGTTGTCAGCTTCATATGGTTTTCTGCCACTTCGAACTACACCTTAACTCCATCTTAACTACCTCTTCAAACAGTATTCACTACAGCAGACACAAAGAGAAACTACAGGAAGTACCAAAAACCCCCACAACTAGATATGAACCTAAGTACATGTGTTGTGGCCATTCAGCCCAGAACCAGGAAGTTTTTCCCAGGGAAACAAACCTTGACTTAAATAACCCTTACCTGCTGCACAACATAAAAAAGGAAACCCCAAAAATCTAGCACCTTGTGTAAGGAAACCATATCCTCAATTGAAGTACATGCATCAGCATATACTAGAAATCTCCAATAAACTCACTTCCTAGACAGCCATGTCATAGCTCTCCTTCAACAAAACCCTACAATCAGACTACAGCTACATTTATTTCTCTTCTGATATACAGGCTTCCAGGATATATTCCTATTTGTCCCAGTCCTCATCTTTTCCTTTTTCCATTAGGACACTACAGATTGCAAAGGCTAAGAGGAAGTATGCCTGAGCCAAAAGAATTTTCAGTCTAAAGAAAATTGGTACAAAATGAACTTCAGAACTGCAAGTTAAGAGGAAGTTGGTCAAATTCACTGTTCAGAAAATAGAGCATAAGCTTTTCTGTGGGAAAGCTTCTCCATAGTAACTAAAACTGCAATCTGAGCATTGACTCCCTGTCAAAAATACCCTCAACATAAAAACAAAGTACAAAAGCTTCTCAAAAGCAAGAGCTTTCAATGACCCAAAAATGAGGACAAAAGCAGGGTCCTCTAAGCATTTATAATTTCTCTGCTGCTTATCTATTTTACTAGTAAGGAATGACAGAAAAAAATATAACAAAAGATTAAACAGCTATTTAACATGTACCAGGTAACATTATTATGGTGATTAGTAAATTGGTAGTAGTGCTTCTCCAGCAAGAGGAAGGATCAATGCAGCTGACTCTAGGCATTACAATTAGGGATCAGAGAACTGTTCATCCCTTAAAACTGCTAAGCTTTAAAAATTGGTCTATATTTTTTCATGCCGAGTCTCTGCCTTAATTTTTAAGGTATTTTAATTTCAATTTCAATCAGAACAACTCAGTTGTTTCACAAAGGAAGAGAGAAAAATATCTTGTTTAGTCGTTGTTAAAAAGACAGACTTTATAAAAAAACTTTCAGAGACTGGTGTTTCCAAGAAAGGGTCTGGGGTAGTTTTGGATAAAGAAGATACCTTTTTTGACCCTCAGGATAATTTCTAAATACATCTCACAGATCTTTCAAAAGATTGCTCATATTCTTTAAAATACAGATGTCCTAAAAGGGTCTGATCTGACCAATCACTCCTTCTTTCCCACTGCACAAGGAGGAACCCCTGAAGAAACCTACACCACCGCGGAGAGCAAAGCAGTCCAAGGAAGCAGTCATTGTCACAACTATGGCCACCTCCTGTAAGCATCAGGACAAGGTATCATCAGAACTTAGATTTTTGCAAATATACATAGTAATGAATCTGCTTTTAAAGTAGAGGGGACTGTTTCTAACACCGGAGACCAAAATTATAGTTGAACGATATTTCAAAGATTTATGTGTGTGAACAGTTTCAGGCACTAAAGCACTGCACCCTGATAAAGTGCACCTCTATCCAGAGTGATCACATTGTGCTTTGAGGTTTTTCTTTGGATTCACAGCATAAAAGAAACACCACACACATGCCAGTCACCAGGCCACCACGGGAATAAGAGGCACAGGCACTACTATTAACCTGGCACATCCCAGAGAACACTCCCTAGTAATAAGGACAGCAGGGAGAGTAAGCGTACTGCACCTCCAACTTGCCTTGGCCTCCCTTCTGTAGGGAGGTGATGAGCATGAAAAAAACCTCTTACTGTCATTTGACCGACCATAAAAGCCATAGTAAAAAGCATAGCAAATGATAGGGACAAATGAACACTCCATTAAGTCGGCACTCTGAAAGTCTCATGGTTCCTTTTCGCTTAACATTTTGTACATTATAGCAAGTTTCCCTAATAACATACAGCTCAGATTCCTACATTTCCAAGGGCTTATTAAATTAGCGTAGGTAAATATGAACATTTTCATATGGAATTAAAGACAAATATTCAGAATTGCAAGTGAAAATAAAACAACATCTGACCCTTTCCTTAAAATACAAGGAATAACAATCTTGATTCATTAACAACACTGAAAAATACAGTAGCTGCTCATAAATTAGAACAATCAGGAACAATTTCTGAACAATCAGGAATTTTCACCCAAAAAAGTTGGGGGATAATGTGGAGAGAAATTCTTTCCATTTATTATGAAATTGAAAACAAAGCAAAAAAAAAAAAAACACCCACTCCACTGGCCACTGTATTTTTTCCAAGATCATCTACTACAATCTTGAAACAACTATCCAGCCTTCAAGTGATATCTCTACCCTAGCTGAAACCAGGACAGAAACTTTCCTATTTTTTCTTGAAGTAATTTTTGCAACTGATTTCATTTGAAAATTTCCTAATTGAAAACATTAGTGGAGCCAAGATGAAAACATGATGCAGCATAAAATCGTGCAAAATCAATTAAATTTATATAATTGTCAGTACATCCATTTTTTTAACAATAGTCTCCCCCATATCAAGAAGCTACAAAATTAAAATCTTGATGAATTTTCCTCAAAAATCCATTATCTCTTCCAGCTCTGTAAAATTTGTAATAAATTATCCTCAGCTCCAAAATAGTTTGTTTCTGTGAGACTGGTTTCAGTTTCAGGATTGCAACTGTGTGGTAAGCGCTTCTCTTTCTGTTGTTTTCCATTTCTAAACGTAGGCTTTGATCCCCTTGGTCTTGCTGGTAGAGCAGTCGCCTCACACACACAGCCTCTCTTTGAAGCCTTCCAACAGTGCCAAGAAAGAAGCAGGCTATGGCAGCAGGCTCAGTATTCACTCGTTATGCAACAGATTAGATCATTATCAACAAAACTGGATGCCTCCAGCAGAGAACAGAAATGGGGAATTTGAGAGCGAGTTTTTCTTTACTTTTTGAATTACGGGTGGCTGCTTGGTCAGTTTGAAAGGAGGAAAAAGTTACCTGCAATTAAAAGCTGGGCAGATCAGAGAAGATTACACGCCAGTGAAAAGCTCCATAATAAATATTACTGTCACATTTATCACTCAGTTCTGTTCCTTCCTTGGCACAAAAGTTTTCCCATTGGTTGTGTAATGCAAAAGAAATATTTGGCTCAAACTAATGCCAATAACTTAAGAAGTCTGTTTTAGCCACATGGATTTCATTCCCCATAGATGAATGACCATGTGCCAGTAGAATGCAGAAGAGCCTGGATTCTCACATACCTGCAGAGAGAATCTGTGCTTCTTATCTATGATATATTCATTTGCCCACTGCCTATGCATGTGGATATCCTACACATCTGTCACATTTCCATCTTCTCTAGTTGCTCCAACAACTTTTAAATCATCAATTAAAGATATTTCAATTCAGAATTTCACTTCAGTTAAAGGATAAAGCACCTACTGATTGGGCATGCAGTGAAGATAGGCTTTTTGAGTCTTCATATACAGCAGAAAAAGACATACTTTAATTTCTTAAGGGAATGCCTTGTGTAGCTCCATCTTACAGATAATTTAGTGAAGAAGTGCTATGCTGCATGAAACAAATCCCTTGAGTCAAGTTCTGGCAATGAATGTATATAGTGAGGAGGAGAGATTATAGAATATTGGACAAATTAAACAATTTACTGTTTGTGTATAAGAATTCAGTCACCGATGCTTACAAATGCTTGCAAATAAAATCAAAATGCTTTGAGAATCCTAACTAAAAGCTTTTATAGCTTCTACCAAAGACATTAAGAGTATTTAATGATACTAGTTATAGGAAAAAAGGTAAGTACAAAACAGTTTAATAGAGAAAAAACTGTATGACTGCTCTTAATAAGAGAGAATATTTTTATAGTGTTTCAATGTGTTAATTTTAGATTATTATAAATTTGTGAACTTAGAAAGTACTATAGAAGTTGTGTTTTGCTTTCCAAGTTCCCACAAAACTAGCACTACAAGTACTGTGCATCTGGTTATACTACAAGATGAATGTAACACTAAAATTAACATTACCCAATAAAATAAGGATCATTAAGAACAGCAGAAGTAACATGTCATTTGTGTACAAAGGCATATTATCATGAGATCAACAGTAGCTTAAAGAAAATCTTGAAATCAGAAGCTCTGTGTTTTGGGCTTTATTTGCAGAAGATACTTTCCAGATATGAGATTACTCTTTTTTTTTTTTTTTTTAATTTCTTATACATCTGGAAAATAATAGGTCAAAGAAATTATGCTCATAATAATGAGTTCTTAGTACTCACTTGTTAATATCCTTGTTTGATACTATCACTGAAGAATCAGAAAGCCATGTCTCCCTGTCTCTCTTAAGCAATCATACTTTATTGAACGACATGACTCTTTAAAAGCACAAACCTAAATAAAATCAGGTGTTTAGCTGAACTGCCTTCATCTTTATCTCACAATCAATAATAATTAAAAACTACGTATGAAAAAAATAACTGGCATTCCCCCCCAAATCATGCCAGAAGAAAAATCACTGATGAGTCAAGCTAGTCTGTAAGTGGGACACAAAGTATGATTCATAAGTCATTGCTTTGGGTTTAATTCTTGAGACAGAAAAAGCTCCATCAATAACATAAGACAGAAACTCAAACTCTCATTAGGAAAACATAACATTAAATTCACTGTGTCTTTTCATTCTGAATATTTCTGTTCTGTGTGTTCACCACAAGGGTTTGAAGCCATGACCAGTAACCTTCAGCAGCTCCTGCAGGCAGTGAAATCTTGCAGAGGACACTGAGTGTGCTGGGCCACATTCCTGAGTTGTCTTCTGCTCAGCTGCAGGGCACAAACTCTGTGTGTCCACCACTGGGGCAAAGGGAATGGGACCTTTCTGACTGAAACCACAACAGAAGACCAACTGTGGCTCAACTCAGTCGTTGCCAGCATCAAATTTATCAAAGCAGACGAGATTCACTAAAGCTGCTTAATTTTCCCCCCCTTTTTTTTTTTTTTTCAAATGTAATATTTAGGTAAACTGGACTACAGCACTAAAAAAAGGAGGTGAGTCCAATGAAATGATGGCAGAGGAACCAACAGGAACAAGAAGCACCACCACTAATTTCAGACAACAGATCAGATACTATGCACTATGTCAAAATCACCTCTGGGCCAGAGCTTTTGTCACAAATTGAGTTTTCAAGGGCATTCCCTCTCCTCTGCACTGCATATTTATCTCATATCTTTCTTTCAGCCCACACCCAGCAACAGAGGCTTTGTGTAGTAATTCCATTTTAGGACAAAGGTCTAGATTTATGACAAGAATATCTTTAATATTTAAAGTATAGTAGAATATATACAGAAGTCTAAACCAATAAACAAAAAATAAAGACCAGGGAGTCTTTTTCATTAAGGAGGTAATAATATAGTAAAAAGATCTATAAAAATCCTCTTTCAAAACGCTGTATGACTTTGCTGTTGACTCTCATCCTTCAAGCTGACCACTGAAAGAAATGTAAAGTAATATTCATTTTCCGACATGTTCACGGCAGTCCAAATGACGGCTCTGACACTGGAAACAGAATGACAAAACATCTTATTTATCTTTAACTTCAGCTATGAAAAATGTGAGAAATTTAAAAAAAATTAAAAGCCGTGCTGATATTGGACATTTCACAATTTCATCATACATCATACCTGTACTGCAGAAAATATGCAACAAGACTAAACTTCTAAAATGTAGCTGGATTTAAATGCATGCTGCTTTCCCTGTACTGTCAGCCTTTAAAGGAAGATTATCAAAGGCACTCCAGTCAGTGTGATGTGAAGACAGAATAAGTGAGCATGACCTTGAGCTCTCCCTTTGTATTTCATGGCATTTTTTTCTTCAGTATTTTTAAATTATCCAAACAGAAAGTACTAACATGGCTACACTGAATACACATGCTTTTGAATAGGATGATGAAAATTACTTGAATGAATGTCTTTTGGCTTATGTGCTCATTTACAGTCCCCTCAGGAATAATATATTAGCAATGTCACTGCTATGAACAAGTAGGTGACATATCAATAACTATCATCTATTAATAAATACTTTACTCATTCCATGAGGTTAATCTTCATATGCACCCATGAGGCAGAAAATTACAGTCAGTATTTCCTCTGGGGATGCTAAAGTCATGTTATAGACTGTCCTAGCCCATGCAGTGATTCAGATGTCAAAGCCATAAGTAACAAACTATTAGAGACGCTGCCTCCTAATCCTACACTCTCATCACTGAATTTTGCCCATCTCATGAAGGAAACCATAAGAATCATGCTGTCTTATCATAACAGAAATGTAAAACTGACATTTATTAAAAGCTATTAGAAACTTAAAGTTGCCATTAAAAAGAGAAACAATGAAACCCCCATGATTTATCTACTGGTCTCTCCTTAGTCTTCCAAGGACATATGTGTGACAACTGCTACAGTTACTGCTCCCTCAGATTAACACAGACCTTTATTTGGAATAAATACCTTTTATAAGGAACTTGAGAATGTTTTCTCTGTCTAAATTTATTGACTTCTCTTTACCTGGCTCCTAGTCCTCAAATACTCCCTGGAATGTGAACAGAACACTTATGATATGAGATACTGCTACTGCTGCCAAGAAAAGCTGGAGAAATACTGAGTTTAAAAAAAAAAAAAAAAAGAAGAAGAGGGAAATGTTTTAGTTTAAAAAAAAAAGAAGAGGGAAATGTTTTATTGCACAACAGAAATTCACTGCTCATTTCCCTAGTTTGTTTCTAATAAAATTAATAAAGCAATGAGTAGGTAGGCACTTCTCTACTTCTACAAGACTGTAGTGATTGCCTTCAGAAAAGGAAAACTCTTGTGGTACTCACAAGCTGCAAGAGCATTCTAAAAGTAAGATTCTAACCATATGTTAAATGTTTATTTCCAACACATCTGTCTTAGCTCACTAAATGTTTTTAAACTTACCAGGACACTGACTTGGAGAACTGCCTTTAAAACTAGTAGGAATTGTATGAACAAATCTCTTAACAAGCCTTCAGATCTCTACCGTAAGTTAAAAGAAAAATTAGGTTGCAAATCTTGCAAGATTTCAAGGAATCTGGAAAGTCACTTGTCCAAACCCCACGCCCTCCACACGACATCTACCTTTAATGTGTGCAGCAATGCATTTCTGTTATCACCCAGAATCCAGGAGGTGAGAATGAGAGAAATAGTGAAGTTCTAATGAATTTTTAAAAATCAGTTAGGAGCTCAGCATGGAGATTTGAATGGGTTCAGGGGTTTGTGAAGATTTCTTCCATCTCAATTGTCAACTGCTTGCTCGTGCTGAACGTACTGATGAGGAAATCCTCAGAGCATGCAGCAGCAGCAGCTCACTGCAGAGACATACGTCATTGGGAAAGTTCCAAAAAAATCTTTGGTGCCTGAAGAGTTCTTTCCTTTCCACAAGTTCCTTAGGATAAAAGGAAATTAATGTGACAGGTTCTGGTAAGCACAGACAATGCCGCTTCTCTGCATTACCTCACCTAAGAACACCCATTTGCTCATTTTTCAGCTGAGTGAAGACCAGCTTCTTCTAGTACAGCTGTTTCCTCCTAGAGGGAACACTCCTTTTTTCCACTGCTGCTCTAACAATTAGAAGACAACACTAATTACTGCAAGTACTTCAGGCCTATATACCCCATCGCGCACACACAAAACACTGCTCACTTCTACCATGAATTTCTAGCTTAAAGGGGAGTAGACAGATCAATCTTCACAAAGTTTTGAACACAGCTCTCATAGCATATTCTTCCATAAGAGCTGGGCCAATAAAATGTTATCAAAAGCAAAGGGAAGGAGCTGGATTACCAACAGAATCATATAAATTATGGAAACCATACAAGCAAATGTCTTGAAACAAAATACTATTTAACTGTTCTTTGTGTAGGCAAAAAAGCAACCAGTAATATTTTCCTTGAAGAAAAACACTCCTTGTAGGCTTGAAAGCAAGACTAAACTGAAAATACAGGATTAAGAACTTCACCTTGTTTTGTGGGGAGTTACACTGAGCACAAGAAGAACATCCCTGTGTGCTTAACACAAGGGTGTTTACAGGACAAGACTGAATTGCTGAGCCATTATTTTACTTGTGGCTCAGGAATCATTCCAAAGCAAACATGAGAGAGAATAGAGCAACACATATTTTCAAAATTAATCAAATGCATAATAAATTTTAAGCAATTAAATTGTAAATTTCCTTGAGGTCACCAAAGTTCAGCTCTAGCCCTTCAGTCAACCATCAAGATTAATTACTGCCTCGCTACTAGTCAGTACTGACAGACCAGTAACCTCAAAGTCACTATCACACAGCTCAAGAACTAAATACTTCTTCCAAAAGTAAACATTTCCAGAATGAAAGCAAAATCCTGTATATTGCTGATAGTACAAATAAGCAAACAATACAGGAAGTCCATGCTTTTCTGTTCTAAGTACAGCATTTTTCCATAAAGGGATATGTCTGCTCATATGTGAGAAAGGAGAATGAAAGTAGAGGTATCTTACCTTTATTTCCACTGGGTACCACATGGAAGTGGTAAATCACTAAAGTAAATGTTCTGGAATCTCGCATTAATTCCCTTGTCTCAGGAGTCAAAATTATTTTTATCTTTTAAACAAAAAAATATTCTATGCTTATGAATGTGCACAACACTTAAGACTGTGTCTCATCTTTTAAATCCTTGCTTAAAAACTACCTCTTAAAAATTTCCATAGTACTTGCTATGTAGATAAACAACTTCTCTTGTGTCAATATCAATAGGGCAGTATTTGATATGACTTCCTCCAAGAGCAAGCCAATAAAAAATATATATTTAAAAGATGCGTGTGTTCATGATGAGAAGCTCAAGAGAGTTATCTTGTCTTCATTTATGAGAAATTCTGAAATTTGAGCCATACAGTATATGAAAAGAAACAACCTCTAACAACAAGAATTTAATCTACCCAAAATCCTCCTCGAGGGTCTCCAGAGAACCAGGACAACCCAGTGTTTCATGGCATATACTCCAAACCACTGAAGCAAGCACAAGCTAGATGGGAAGAGTTAAATAAAGCAGCTAAAATTCAGCAGCATGGAGAGCTATTCCAGACTACGGTTACTGTAACCTACACTGGGTGTCCTCTGCATAAGCACCAGTGTGACTTTGTGGACTGCTGAGACTCAGTCTGTTGCAACTGGCATAAGTTGCCACAGGCGAGTAATCACAAGAAACTGACCTTGGCAAAAGCACATTTTACACTTCACTGCTGTTCAACTGTGTTATACTAAAGAGAGAGCAAGTGAGCACAAGCAGAAGGGGGAGGGAGAGAGAACAAAGGGGAATAGACAGCATAAAAGTGACCGTAGCCATTTTCAGCTTCACCTGCTTTTAAGATTTTAAGAGAGGTACATCACATCTCCAATGCACATCACAACCTACAGACAGTTACATCAATTCTGCATGGTATCATTTTTAAACCATCAGGGTCTGAGGAGATTTTTGGGGGGGAGGAGAAAGAAAGGAAACTAAGTACTAAATTAGAAATTAATATCTAAAAAAAAATTATCCCAACAAGGAGGAGGGAAGTATAGAAGACAATTACAACTTCCATTTTTCTACCACTGGATTAATGCATTAATGAGGATTTTTAAATTGTTCTTTCCTCCTGTATGGCTGCACCTGTTGAGAGTACATTTTTTAATCAGCTGCAGCTAATAAAGCCTAAGTGTATTCCATGAGGTGTGCAGCAACATGTCTTAGTCATAATTTTCAATATTTCAGCTCAACCTTAACTTCAGCTCTCAACAGCCCAGCAGCAATTTGCAGGAACTGATAAAATCCCCACTGCTGCACATACAGATGTGTCTGGCTTTTCTCAATCGTCTTTGGTCTCCGATGGTTTGAATCAGTTATTTCCTGTGAAACAATTTTCTTAGTTTTCTGCATTACTTTTCTTTGGTATTGATTACTGCATCTTCAAAGAAACAGGACCTGGCAGAGCAAGACAGCATGGGATCCCATCATTAGTGGTAACCCACATCCTGCCCAAATTTTACAGCAAGTTTAACACAAGGATCTAACCTTGAGGATATGCTGGGTTTCCAGGACATTCACTGGTTGAAGCAAAACATGCAGAAGCTTTGTACGAGTTCCAAAATACCCAATCACTCTCCACTTGGGAAGTGTACACGGTATGCAAGTCTAGACAAAATAAAATGAGACCACATGCATTTTGTATCTGCTTCCTTACCACTCTTAGGTCAGTGACCTAAGGACTCAATGCAGCTTCTCTTCCAGATCTTGAAGTCTGCTTTTCTCCTGTGTAGACAGTTTCTCTATTCCTCATCTGGTTCCATAAATAACTCAAAACCCTGCTACAAAAGCCAGCCTTTGTTCCTCTCTAACATGCAAACCCTTCACATCTCTGTCTTCACAATTCCTCTATTAAAACTTCTAGTCCTCCATCTCAGTCCTCTAAATGTCATTACTACCAGCAAGCAGAAGTGGCTTTTTTTGGACACTGCCATGTTGTTACCTTGAACCATTCCCATCTGACAGAGTCTTGTCATGGTATAATGACCTCCCCTGTCACTGGCCAGGGAGATACAAGACTCAGCCCTGACAGCAGATGGCTGATTCACACACACTGACGCTCAGCGACTCAACAATTATACGATCACGCTTAGCCTATAAATTATGAAAACAGCAATTCTATGAAGCATGACCTAAAATTTCAAGGGACTGAAGTATTTCCAAGTCTGAACTTCAGATCTGGGTCAAAAAGGTGTCAGCTGTGGATCTGCAGAATTTAAATCATCTCATCAGACTGTAGCTCCCTTTCACAAATACATGATGTTTGTAAGGCCCACAGGCATGCTCCCTGACACTGAGGCAGGACTCTGTCACACAGGGCTGGATGGGCCACAAAAATACTCACTGCTTCTGTGAAGTGTATGAGAAACTCCCCTAGGGTCTAGACAGAGAGTAAACTGATGTCTGTCACATTTTTTCTGACTGCACTTGGGCACAAAATAGACTTATTAAAAATATTATTTACTAAGTTCTATAGTAATTACTTATAGTATGTAGAAAAAGATAAAATGAAAAGGGCACAATAGTTCTGCAACAATTTCTGTGGGCCCTCAGGCTTGGCCACCTATGGTCAGCATTTCTCACAATAACACACAGCAAAAGAAAGAAAAGGGTTACCAAAAAAATACCTGAAGGGTACTTATATCCACAGGAAAAGCAAATCTTTTTTAATACTAGGCCAAAAGTAAGCAGATATTTATATTACACAAGAGCACCCTCAGCTGAATGTAAGGATTTGACATCTCTTACTTCTTCAATGCGTATCCTAAACCTCAGATTATTGAATTAGTCTCTCTATTTGGAGCTCCCTGTGGGTCTCCCAAACTGCAACATATTTTAAAATGTAAGTGTCAATCAGTACTGCTTGAGTCATTTGAGTTTATAGTTCACTAGCTAGAATCTAATTTTTAAGTAATTTTATTCATCAGGCAGAACAGAGACATTAACTGGGTCTTCCCCATCCATAGAAGTAATTATCAATATGCTGGCTATGGCTGGCATCTCCCTTCTCTTTCCTCTTCCTTCCCCACTTCTTTCATATAAGAGAACTGCTTGAAACCAGTACATTTCCACGAAATATACAAGGTCTGACAAATCAAAATCTTTTAACATCTAAAAATAACTAGGAAGGTTTAGCCATAGAAATATATATATATATATATATATATATGGATATGTATCTATACGAAGTATCCAAAAAATTATTATTCTGTGGTGCAGCATGGTTGAAGTATTACTAGAATGGGATTAATTTGACCAAACTATTCCTCTACTGGAAAAAGATTAGTTTGTTTGAATTACATTTACCTTTCTCGAAGTGTTTTAGAAAGAAGTCTTGTCTAGTTTAAATTCATCCAATATAACATAATGATATCCTTGAAGTCCAGAGAGTCAGGAGAGTCTTGCTTTTCCTTCTAGTTGTGAATATTGAGTGTGATCTACAAGAAAAAGAAAATAGGTGGAAAAACGTTTGGTAGGCAATCCTTTATCTTTTCAATGGGTCCGTATTTTCAAAAACATTGCAGAAAATGGCCCTGACTCAAGAAGTTCAATCAGATTTCTTTTTCTATGTCAAATATTCTGTCTCTCTCTCTCTTCACTGTCTTAAATATGAAGTTATTAGAGTGAAAGGCGTGATTTCCTCTCTTAAAAAAAAAAAAAAGACAAAAAACAAAGAACTTGCAATGAACAGTTTGCATTTTCAGCTATAAATTTAAATTTACCATTGGGGAATTTATAACTTTTTGTTAGAGCCTACCGAAGACAAAGGCTACAGTTTCTCTGATGTGAAGTGCTTATACACTTCACAAGGCCAGTAGCAACTCGTAACAGAGTTAGGAAACAGAACTAAAACCATGAAAAACATAAAATGCCCTTTTCTCCTACTAGACACTTGAATTAATCAACAGCTATTGGTGAATAAGTATTCAACAACTTTGTTGAATACGCATATTTTAGTCTAGAAACATCTGTGAGAAGTTCACCAAATTTTATTCTCTGCATTGTCCTGGTGCCTCTGAAGTTTCCACTTTTCCAGGGAACGTAACTCTTTTAGGACAGCATGTTGAGCCCATAATTTTGCAGATACCCGTTGGGTATAGTATCAGCTCAGTCATCCTAGTTCTTTCAGAAATAGGAAGCAAACTCACAAAAGCTTTGCCTCAGATTTCACAGGCATGTGTGTGCCTCTCTCTCAGTACCCAGGCCGACGTGCCAATATGTAGGATTAAACTTTTTCCAAGGTTGAATAAGCCACCATCTGTCTATCTTGTGTGGTGCTGTGCGCCATCCGGGAGACTTGTCCCTTAGAGCATGTTTCTACCATATGTCACTCCTGAGTGATCAGTTATGCCAAGACATTTGGGAAAAAATGACTAAGTCGAGCTGGAAAACCCTTTCCGAATTCCAGAGGAGGTTTGCCAAGCCTGTATTTGCAAATAACTTTGCAGCCCCTGGTTTTTGCATATATTGTGTGTAACAATAAATAATAACCTTTACCCAGATAGACAGGAGGTCTATGCCCTCCATTGTCCAGAACTCAGGGACTTTTTAATAAGCCAAGGGATTCAAGTATGACACATCTCCAGGAAAAATACAAGAAACTTTTACAGCAACTTTTACAATTACTAACTTAATAAGGGGGAAAAAAAATCAACCAGATTATAAGAATATATTTCAGGAAAGACTCAGCTTGTTATTTTAAAGCCACAACAAACCAGTAATTTCTGTCAGAATATTCAAATAAAGGCAACTAAGGCAACTGAATGCAAGGCTTTTTCCTAATAGTAACCATCTAACAATGACCATCTAAAGTGCTCACCTGCATGCAAAGTGATCACTGAAACTAAATGTTAAACTGCTGATACAGTTCATGCAATTAGAATTTGTCTAATAAAGAATATGACTCTATCCTATCTTAGATTTAAAGAACCATTTTATGTTCCAATTCCTCAATTATTAAATTAAAACTCAAGCCAACATCTTTCTTATGGCCAGCTCAAGGCTGCTCATTTACATAACTGACTTTCAAGGGCACTTCGCTGCACAGCAATTAATACCAGCAAAAAATCTACCAGATCTGCTACCTAATGTTAACGAAGACATTCCTGAGAGCATTAAAAGAAGAGAGAAATTAGTAAATCGTGATTACAGCCTCTCTGAGTAAGATTATCACTGAAAGGAAATATATTCCTAAGGGCAACAGGAGGAATATTAAATATGAGAAGATAAATTATAGAAATTATTACATTTAGTGACAAAAGTGAGATGAGAAGCAGTACTAAAGTCCAAGAGAGAACACCGACCTTTGTGTTTTGCCCTCAGAATTTGGGCAATCATTGAAAAAGAGGGAAGACGTGAAACAAGGATTCAGTATAGCCCACTAAGATTTGTAGAACAAAACAGGACAAAAAAGCAGAAAAATTTCATGTTAGACAAAGAAAACCACTACTGAAAAAAGGTTATTATTAAAGGAAAATAAGGTAAATTATCGCCTCGGAATGGATTATGATTTTTTTTTTTCATGAATCTAATTTAAACTGTCTCTTTATGCACATAGAGTGAAACTTGAAAAGGTGAGGATGTTGGTAACAAATCAGACTACCAAGGAAAGAAAGCCTCCTACTGCAACATGGACTTGATGAATGGAAAGAAGAGAGGAAAATAAATATAGACCAGCTAGGCAGATCTGGACTACTTGCCTACGTAACACACCTAATGATATTGAAGCCAGCGTATTTTTTTGAAAGCCTCAGCTCCTTCCTGGCCCACTCTGACAGCCTGAGGCATTCACACTGTTGAGCCAAGAGAGACTGGAGAGGCTGGTTCTACAGCACCAACTTTCTGCTAACACTTCTCATTCCAATGAGAAACCTCTAGGGTAATGTGCACCTGCTCTAATGTCCTCCTTGCTTCTTGCATCCACCTGTAGACCTAAAATATTCTTCCCTTCAGGATGAAACATGATTTGCACATGACACTGACCAACTCAGAGTGGGGACAAGAGGGGAGAGGAGAAATTCATCGAAGTTGCCAATTAAGAAAATTCTTATTTTGGAAAAGAATTTGTGCTATGAAGCTGGTCAACAGCTCCCTCACAGAAGGAGCAGCCATGCAGCTTCTGCACTGTCCTCTCTTGTCAGAACTACAGCAGAAACAAGAGTTTCTCTTACAACAAACATTGTGGAAATCCACGCATATCAGAAAGGAAAAGTATGGAGCAACATGAAGTGAGAAAACAGTGAGACACAGACAAAGATTAAAGTTTTTATTTCCTCTAATTTTCAGCTTGGGGAGGCTCAGGATCCGTCACCCCTTTGTCCCACACCAGTGCAGACATCCAAACAGGAATCTTATCACTCTTTGGAAATATGATGCTTTTTAATTTGGTTTAATCACTAGGAGTTCCTTGGAAATTCCTGGCACACACAGGCTGTTTTCTTCTGTGTTCCATTTCAAGCAGGTACTAAACCTCACCACGTGCTGTTGTTCTCACAAACTTTTTAGGGAACTCCCAATTCTCCTGGAATTCAAAAGCTCAGGATTCCAATAATCACATGCAAACCCATTCCTCTAGGAATAAATTCATTCTATGGCACAACTAAATGTTTGTATTACACAAGTGCAAAACTTAACAGAAACATCTGCTGATAAATACAAGACTACAACATCTCAAAGGCAGAAGCAGTGACATTTACTTCCACAAGAAACCTCATTTAGAGGGAATGACTACAGAGACAGTGTTTAAAGACCAGAAGGGCTCTTAAAGCAAATGTCCGAACCCCAAAGAGTTGTTACGTCCTCTGAGCCACCCATCCGCAGGGTATTTCGTATATCCCCACAATCATTCATCGCAATTCATTCCTCAGTGGAGACTTTGGGACCTACATGGCAAGGCTATTTTATTTCAGTGACCATGACATAAGGAAGAAAATACAGGTTGATGGGAAGCTATGAGATGTCACTAAAAACTGCCAAGTCCCCTGATATAAAGTTCATTCTGCAAGCGCTATGGTACTGCAACAAAAAATGAGTTTGTTTTTCAAAAACGTTAATGCAATATTAAAACAATACACAGTCTCTTTTCTTATGAATAACCAGCACTCATAAAGTAACTCAAAGACAATCTCTACATGCCGTGTGAAAATAGCTTGGAGTTACCTTTGCCAGTGGTGCAAAAAGAGGGATTGATGAGGCAGAGATAAGGCTTGCTTTTTCCAATCACAGAGATAAAGTAGTTTTCCTCACGTAGCTTTCCTCTTCCTCACTTCCCCCCTCCTCCACACGAAACCCAAGAAAAGCTGCCATTGCTTTAGGTCAAAGGAAAAACAGGCCCAGCTGCCGTAAGCCAAACAACGTACAGGTTTGCTATCTCCCCTGCTGTTTTGGCTCGAGCTCTTCAGACTGGAAAATTCAGAAGCACGATCTCCCAAGCTCTATAAATGCCAGAACCATCTAAGAGGAAAATAGGACAAGGCCACCCCCAGGCAAGTTTGTACTAAAATCTGCTGGCTGCAAGGCAAAAATACAGTAAACATCGCATAGGGACAGACTGCTCCTCAGAAAATATTCCACAAGAACAATATAGCTTCCAAAGAAAGGCTGCGCTAAGGGGACTTCTGGAGGGGGGAAAAAAATGCAATGTTTTAAAATCCCTGTGAGGAGTTAGCAAGCTAATGGCACACTCAACGACAAATTGTTTGACAGGCAACATGCTTTTGACATTAATCCAAAGAAGAAATGTAAAAGTGACATTGAATGTTCTCTACAAAGTGGTAACAAATTGGGTATCCTAGAATAGTTCTGCAGTTCACTAAGGAAATTTTGCTTTTGTCTTAACAACTGATTACATGGAATAAAATAAGTAATAACAAGCAATTAATCATCGATATCACCACCCCGTCTTTTCAGGAAGGACAATTTAAGTTAAATTTTTGCAGTCCTTGAGACATGAACTTTGCAACTGATTACAGTATGTTTTAACGTGCTCTATACTGACTCAACCTTGAAAAACACGCCAAAAACAGAAGTTGAAACATCCTTTTTCCTGTGCAGCTCCAATTTGCAGTAGCAAGAAGCTAAACAACATGCTCTCCACCAGATGGCTGAAATAAAAAGAACACTCCTTCTGATTAATTAGGAAACAAATGAATCTGCTGTTAGCACAACAAGTTACCATCAGGAAACCTGGGTTCCCATTAAACTTTGATATTTGTGCTTTCTCTGCAACTGTGTTCAAGACCATCCTCAGATTTGTCTCTCGTTTCAGAAGTGAAGTGTTACACACCAGTCCATCACACACAAGTATCACACCAGCCACTGCATAACCAAAAGGGGTACTGGCCCCTCTCACAGACCAATAACACCATCTTTTAGTTTTCCTAAAAGAGAAAGCATCCATCACAGTAGAAACAAATTAAGGTCCCCTAGTGCTGTGGGGAGAATTGATGGGTAAAACCACATGTCCCTTGTCAGGGTTCAGTGAGCAGTGGAGGCTCATGTATGCACATCCAAGCTCTCCAGCTGGTCCTGGAAACGGAAATCCCCAGAGCAAATATAGTACAAGGAGCAAGGATGTGACAGCCCAAGCAGCAGAGGCCAGCCCATGGTTCACTGCCAAGGGAAGCTGCCAAGGATGACTGTGAACATCTCAAGTGAAGGCTCAGGATACAGTGCAGGCACTGGGGATGGAGGGGGGTGATGGCATAAAACATGTGGAACTTACACAAAAGATGTCCGAGTGCAGGCACTTAGAATGTGAATATAATGTTTGCTCCTACTGAGGTGAGTGACCCTGGGAAGAAGGAAACTGAGCTTACGTGACTCAGAAAGGTGCAGATAAAAGCTCGTGGTACTGTCGTTATTCCTCTGGTTTCTTTGCATGAACTGTTTCATTGCACCAAACCTTAAAGGAGGACCATTTCAAAAGCTGGCTATAAGAAAGAACTCACCATGTTTCAGGTATAAAGAACAATTTCACCTTCTTTACTGATAACATGTATGCCTAAAGAGGCACAATGCCTTAGTGAGACTCCAGGACTGCCAACTAAGCCACACCTCTATAATTTAGAGTATTTCTCAAACATGTTGAGTGTGTTATTTTCTAAAGCCAAAGGGAATGGTGGAGACATTTATAACAAACTAAATCTAAGTCTCCTTTTTAAAATCCAAGTAAAAGGTTTTTATCCTATTAAGTAATTGAGAAAGCTCAGAGTCTTGAATAAGAAAACCCAAAAACACTTCTCCACACATTAAAAAAGGGTTTCAATAATTTTATATATATAGAAAGGCCATTTAATTATACCAAATGACCGTATCTCATTTTTCCTTATAGGCTGGTGATAGTTAGGCACTCTGGGAAATACAAGGATACACAAAAGTGCCAAAGAGCATAGAAGACACTAATATTTCAAAGTGCACTTATCCATTACATCACACTCAGAATTACAAAGAATTTACAAAAAAATACTATTTTTTGAGCCTTTACAGTCAGAAAATGGACCCATATAAAATTTCAGCAAATACAATATTCTTTGGCACAGTGTTTTTAGCAGACCCACCTCTCTTCTGTTTGCTTACACTTTACTTGATGCCTCCTCTAAGACTTGTGTTGGAAGAGGCAGCGAACAATTAAACCTCCGTACCCTCTCCCCACCACTCACAACATTAAAGACCTCAAGAATATCTTCCAATGTCACTTCTTCTCAGGATAAAGAATCCCTGCTTCCTCTGGACATAAATATGCCTTTCCACATCTCTTAAAAATGCTGCTTTTTCCAAAATTTTCTCATCCTGTTATATTGTTTCTGACCTGCGGGACCTGAACTGCACATGATACAAGATGCTGGTGAGCCATGAACATACAAAGAGGCAAAAAGGATGTAATCTCTTTAATTCACTACTCTTTTATAAATATTTCCTAGTATTTGATTTGCTTTTCTGATCAGTGTAGAGTAGTGAGCTCCTGTTTTACGCTGCTGTTTATCACAAGTTGGTAACTGACTCACACATGGTAACAGCTCAAAAGTCACCATTTTTTAGTGGAATCACCTTTATTTTTTCCCGATGTAGACCACTTTACCTGCACTGAATTTTACCTGCCTTTCCACTGCTCAGCCACCCAGCCATGTCAGTCACCCCTCCAGTTCCTCATGGTTCACTTCAACCTTACTACTATGAGGAACTCACTATCATCAGTGCACTTTCTCACTTCATCAACAAACTCCTTTCCAGTGTACAATTTATGGGCTGAATGCATCAACCAGTCCAACTACTCTAGTGACTGAGAACCTACTCATTCCTACCTGATTCCTCCCATCTTCTACCCACGTATTAGTCCATGACATAACCCTCTTTGTGCACTGCTCCTGGCTTCTGTCTGGCACAGAACATTGTCAAATACCTCTGAATGCCATCCAGAGCTTTCTTATTCACCTACATATTCACCCCCTCAGAAGGCTTCTTCACATACTTTGAAAGGTAGTATTCCCCTTCGTGAAAGAAAAGTTGACTCTTCCCACAGAGCCTGTATTCATCTTGTTAACACATCTGTATGTAGATAGTATCCTTGTTATTGACTAATTCTACATCTTTACAGACAATATGTAGGGGAGCAAAGTAATGTCATTTTCTGCCTTTTGATTAAAAAAAAAAAATCCATAAGCATTTTTATATTTTGAACCCAAATATCCAGGGAATTGAAAGTAACACCTCTCTCCTTTATATATGGCTGTAACTAAGCAGTAGCACAAGCACAACAGCAGCAATTTCTCCTCTTGTAACCATTCCATGAAGACAAGACTTTATTCAGTCTTGTAACAAATTTTAACCCAAGGATCAAAAAGAAAGCAAATATTAAATTTTTTCCTGCCGTCTGCCAGATGTGTAGGACTGCCAGCAACTGCATAGCAGCACAGAATTTTCTGAGTCAGCAAGCTACAGCTTCTCCCAAGTTTTCTCCTTGATCTTAAGCAAATTGCTACTATTCTTTACTAGATTAATTGACTAATATTCACCCCCTAGAGGCCCAGTTTTGCTGACCATTAAGTTAATGGTGCAGGGAATAATATCTTTCCAGCCTTCTAATCTGGCTGTTTCCTCCTAGGCTACCACAAAGGGCATGGGTACACTCACCTGAATTCTGAAAAGATATGACAATGATTTGTAGGAGTCAGCCATGGGAAACTGATTCCACTTACTCCCATGTGTTCCTGCATTAACAGTAGCCACAGCCCAACCTCTAAATTATTGTCTGAAACCTGCAATGACTCCTCTCATAAAAGTTCTCTCCTAACAATTATCCTAGCACTATTTGTGACACCTTTGGCTTCTTTGATATCACCAATTCCAGACTCTGTAACTGGCTCATTAGTGTGAACAGTAGCCAGAAGCTCTGAAGAACACAAGACACAAGATGGATGCTGGCAACCTCAATTTACATTACACCTCACACCAAATAACTATGTTGTCATCAAGCTAAAAAGACCAAGAAGACAACATAATGGAAAATTTCAACGAAGTGTGGCTTCATCATTAAAATCTCTATTTGAGCTTTTTTTTGTTGGTTTCATTATACAGAGAAGCGGTTTACAGAGAGCCCTGTAAACAGATTTGCTTAGTTTCCGTGTCTTTTGCCAAATTTCCATCCTGTGGAACCAATTTTAAATAGAAAAAAGTGGCTCTTCCCATCCTCTGCTCCTTGGTGCCATTCTTACTAAGGATACAGAGTAAAAAATGAAATGAACTAGTCACAGAGGGGTTCAAATCCAAATGTTAACTTTTCAAATTGTCAAAAAAAATTCAGACCACTTTGATCCATAAGTCTCTTTCTTGCAGCTATGGAAAGTTTTTAAACGGAAGGCTGCCAACAATGACTTTGTTATAAACTAGACTTCACAGTTGTTTTTATGGAATTTCGTCTCAGTAACTTTTAGCTCAGCAGTTCTCATGAAAATAATTCCAAACCACCAACTTGGCTAAATATTTCCAGTAAAGCAAAATGATCCCTAGTTCCTAAATACAACTCTACTTCTTTTTTTAACTTCACTTTATCCTTCAGAAAACTAGTACAGTTTAAGCATGGGAATGACTGAGAGGGGAGAAAGGAGACAAAAAAATCTAGGAACTTCAAGCAGCCTCTCATATCTCTGGGTCATAGCAGATGCAGGACTGGAAATGGAGATGAGATTTGGGAAATAATCTCCCACATATACACAGGTATTAATAGCAATAGCGAATAAAACCAGAATGAACACTGCAATTTGAAATAGTGCAGTACTTGCCTAGCAGAAAGCTCTCAAATAGATTTAGCCATTGTTAGCCCATGCTCACTGACAGAATTTCCACACTAACATAATGAACATCATAAATGGGAAAGAAAATCTGATGTGCTTTGTATTGCCATTTTGTTTAGCTCTTTCGAAGAGTGAGTGTAAAGGAATCATTTATTATAACCCTTCTCATATCCGTCAGATGTTGCATGTTTTATGTAACTATAACACATTTGGCAAACTCTTCCTACCTACCCATATGCTAGGGAAAAGCTCAAACTGTGCAAGAGAAACCTTTCTTCACAAAGCAAATTTCCTTGTACAGAGGAACTGTGAGTTGGACCAAGGGCTCCAAGATCTCCAGGCTCTCCTCCCTCCACGAAGATTGATACTTCCACACAACCTAGAACTCACATATCTGTCTCCCTGGGAAGCAGAACTATCCATGCTGTGCTCTATGTATGCCAAAACAGCAGTTGCACTGGATCATTCCACACACCAGACCACAACACAGTTGCAGTACAACCAAGGGAAGTCCTCATCCATGCCCCTATAATGGCTCTTTCAGAATGTGACTGCCAGATGTGTTGGCACAGCTGGCCAGTGCCATCCATCACCAGTGACCAGGCCCATTCCCCAAAGCGGAATAAAAGGACCCTGACATCCACAACTCCACCACAGACTCCAGGGCAGCCAGCTGGGCATGAGGGTTTACCCCAGGGGCCAGCTCACATGGGATGCATGTTCTGCATGCAACAACCCTTGGTCTTTCCCCTCAAGCACAAGAGGCCCTTACCGCTGATCTTGAACTCAAACCTCATTCGTAATATGTACAAGACCAAAATTTGCAAGCTCCACGGGTAGTCCTGAAACTGGTATCTTCCAGCTTTTCCCTACAGTACACAGGGGAAATGGCAGCAGCTGTGATGAGTGGGAGCTGCCACCAGAATACCCCAGCAGAGGAAGGAGAGGAGTGTATGGAGAACACGTAGGAAGCTGTGGAGAAACAGAAGAGGGTATGCCACAAAGCACTTATAGCACAACTTGAGAGAAAAACAAACCACCCTCAAACAATGGGGCTAAAAAAAGAAATGGCAGTGAGGAAGAAGATGATGAGAAGAGTCCAGGTGCAGAAGAATGGGTGAGGCTGTTCCAGGCAAGCAAAAAGGATCTTCCTTCTTTGTTCATCCATGAAACACATTTAAAAATTTAGGATTTTAGAAACAGATTTGCAGAGCAAACTGATAATGCTTTTCACTCACCAGAGCTTTCACCTGCAATCTATCTATGCAATTTAAAAATGTTTTCAACTAAAAACATTTGCTAATTAAATACTTCACATAAATGTCAAACAGTTGCATTATCTTGGCAAATATGTGCCACAAAAAGCAACCTCACTATAAGATTCATATATTTTACAAGGTTCTACAGTGACACAAAGCAGGAAATACCCTTTGCCTTCAAACTTGTGTGGGACTTTTCAAACTGCAGATAGACCAATTACTTTATCTAGCAGGATCATCCAGTCAAGTTCTGTTGCTGGTTTTGTTCGGAGAGCTGCTTCACTACTCTTTAGGGACTCTTGAGTTGCAGAAAAAATGTCTGAAACTCAAGTATATAGGCACAGTTTAAAACTGAGATGCACTTGTGTTAACAAGAACTCAGGCAGCCTTTGATTGCAGCAATCGTGGCAGGGTTTCTGCAAGAGAAGATCGGAGGTCGCTGTTTAGAAGGCAAAAAATGAGCAGTCTAGTGACCAAAGGGGGGAGGCTGCAACAGGGTGTTTCATCTGTAGAAAACAGTGCTAAACTCATCCATGAAACAAGAACAGAAAGGAATTTAAGAGATTAAAAGATACAGCATTTGTTTTTTAATCTAGGAAATGAGCCCTGCAAAAGTATGATGGAATCAGGATGGGACAGACAGAAGCATAAGAGTAGACTGCATGACAGACCTGCAGGACAGAAGTTGTCCTGACTGAATAGGTTTTGACCAGTCTTACCAGTGCTTTACACTGTCACTGCAAAGAAAATGGGAAGCAAATCCTTGTACCACTCTCCTGGCCCACCTGAATGCAGCTGCAGCACTAGATCTGAACCTGATGGGCAAAAGCAGTCTTCTGTGACAGGACAGGGAGAAATGCATTCATTTGTCAACTAAAAGAGACTGCAACTGCCTATTACCTTGAAGTCTTGCCTGTTATTTCTAACAGGGTACCAAGGCACTGGATATTAACATTTAGAAACCAAACCAGGTAGAAAAGCTTACAGGAAGAAAGATTAAGCTGAGTGCTAACTGATGTCATACTAAGTAAGAAGCACAAGTTTTATTTTACAAAATGTAAATTTACATATCAAATTGTTTCAAACAGCTAATAAATGCCTCCAGAAGCACAGTGATTTAAACACCTGAAAATTATAGACACTTCTGGATATCAATTTTCTGAGATTCCTTTTTTTGGCCCACTGCTCTACAAACAAAATGCACATTAGAATAGATAGAAATGCACAGATGGCCAGAAATACTCCTGCTTCACACATATACCAGTACACTAGATGGATTACATAAAATTCTCAAACTTTCTATATCTCTCAAGTACACTGCGTGTATTATGCTTGCTTAGAATAGTGATCATGCAGCAAGTAACCCCAATGTTGTCTTACATATGCACAGAAAACAAATGTATTAACTTACCACTGATTTTTGAAGAGACAACTATTTAATCCTTGCTAAAGTAAGAATGAAGAATATAAATTAAGGTTTACACATACACTGAATCTCTTTTCCAGCCAGTTTATGATGATCCTGTTCCCAATTAGGCTTAAAGCTACTGATTTTTTAAGGTCAGTTTTGGGGTTTTGCGGCAGGGTTTTGGTAGCAGAGAGACTACAGGGGTGGTTTCTCTAAGAAGCTGCCAGAAGCTTCCCCTGTGTCTTACAGAGCCAATGCCAGCTGGCTCCAAGACAGACCCATCACTGGCCAAGGCCAAGCTCAGCAGTGATGGTGTAGCACCTTTGCGACAGTGTAATAAAGAAGGGGGGAAACTCTGCAATTTCACCCAGAGTGAGAAGATGTGAGAGAAGCATCCCTGCAGACACCAAGGTCAGTGAAGGAGGGGCAGGAGGTGCTCCAGGCACAGAAGCTGAGACAAGCCAGCAGCCTGTGGGGCAGACCATGGTGAGGTAGCTGTGTCCCTGTGCCCCATGGAGGACCACAGTGGAGCAAGAGCCACCTGCAGCCCACAGTGGAACCTCAGCCCAGAGCAGGGGGATGCCCAAAAGAAGAAGGGAAGCTGTGGGAAGCCCACTCTGGAGCAGGCTCCTGGCAGGACCTGTGGATGCATGGACAGAGGAGCCAACACTGGAGGAGCAGAAGAGCGTAAGGAGTCCTCCCCCCAAGGAGGAAGGATCAGTAGAAACAACATGTGATGAATGGACCACAACTCCCATTCCCTCTTCTCCTGTGCCACTGAGGAGGAGGAGGTGATAGAGAACAGAAGTGTGAAGTTAAGCCTAGGAGAGGGGAGGAGTAAGGGTGAAAGATTCAGTTTGTATTTCTCATTACCTTTCTCTGATTTGATTGGTAATGCATTACTTCCCCCAAGTCAGGTTTGTTTTGCCTGTGAGGGTAGTTGCTGAATGACCTCACCGAGCTTTTATCTCAACCCATGAGCCTTTCACCATATTTTCTCTCCCCTCTCCAGTCAAAGAGGGGAGAGGTAAAGCAGCTTTGTGTACACCGGGCATCCAGTCAGGGTAAATTCACCCCAAAAAGTCCAAAATTATTTCAGAAACAAAGGTCTCAGCCCTATAGACTGAGGCCAGCCCTAATGAGAATCCCATTCTCCTGTGTCTTGACCAGACTGGATGGGGTTTTGATCAAACTGCTCTAGCAAGAGGCATCCCTGCCCACAGCAGAGGGGTTGCAACTAGATGATCTTCAAGGTCCTTTCCAACCCAAACCATTCTATGATTCTATGACTTAACAAGTTTTCCTTTCAAGAGTCCTCATGTATAGGAGTCTGTGCTTTGAACACTTTCTAAAAGCAACCAACTTTACCGAAAAGAACTCAGAATATGTCCAAGCGCTACACAAGGCACTCTGGGATAGAAATGCTGACAACAAATCATTTCACATGTGTATTGTACACTTCTAACTAAATATTGACAAATAAAAAGGTGAAAGCAAAATACTCAACCAAAAATATTTTTAAAGAAAATTGTGGGGAAAAAAATATGCATACTTGTCAAACTGTCTGCAGTTACTCTAGATTTTTCCCACATGCACCTATTATAAAAATTTTAAACACGACTCTACCTCAGCACATAAAAAATACTCCCATTACACTTGACATACTATATTAATTATTTTATATGCATATATTACCAATATTCTGCATAGTACATCACGTATATTGTACACTTCCTCCTACTCTGCTCCCAAAGACCTTTCCCAAAAAGGTTGTCCCAGAACCATCTCATGACTTGTACGTTTTACTAATCTGTAGTGAAACAAGCTGAATGCAAACACAACCATTTTAACTGTCCACATTTCTACAATTTTGCAGTGCGTGTCCTGATTTGACTCCGTGCATCCCTTTAAAACATCAAAAGTGCATCATGCTTCCTTAAAACCTATGTGTCAAATCATTTTGGTTATGGTATTCAATATATAGGTAATGCAACATGTGCATGTAGAAAGTCACATATGACTTAGTGGAGACTGTCATGTGTCACAGGTTGCAAATTCCACCCTCCAAGGAAGAAAGGAACATGTATTTGCAGTTGTGTCCAGAGCTGAACTCTTCTTCTTTGAGACAGAGAAGAAAAACTAAACAGTCTACTAAAAAAGTAGAATAAAGGGAATTTACCAATTATGTGCCTAATCTTCCCCTCTGTAGCTGCATTAAGGCAGTTTCAGGTGCAGGGAGCACAGTGTGCTGTGACAACCTCATCCACTATGTCACGATACTTCACCACGTTTCTAAGTTCTGCAGCTTATGCAAGCTCCCAAATCTTCCGCATAATACTTACTCATCCAACTGGAGAAAACACAAATAATCTAAAGAACCAATAATATACACAATTTACATAACACACCCTGCCAAACAGAACAGTGGAACCAGCCTGATGAATTGCAGCAAGGCTGAGGCTGTGAGGGGTCTGAGTCCCCAGCTGGGCACTTCGCACTGTGTGTGCTCGCGGATCGATCGGTCCTCTGAGACATGGACAGAGAATCTGCACAGGCAGCACCTGCTCGACTTGTTACGGCTCAGATCTAGTTCATGTCACACCATTTACACTGTTTCCTAGCATTGGCCTCACAGCAGATGCTATCACAGGAAAAACCTAACACCTATTGCCACTGACTGCTGGGGGAATGGTAGCTCCATTTGACTGAGAGACAGTGAGTGACCCAACTCAACAGAGTCACCTGTGACAATGAGGGAGTGACAGTCATTAGGAATAGAAGGAATCAAACCACATGGGGGAAAAGAATTAGTTTCCTGTACATGTAGTATCTTCTCTTAAGTGGTTTCATCTTAAAGAGCTTCACTTTTAAAATCATCTAAACATGCAAAGTGATTCACTGGTAGCTGCATCTAAATTTTCAGTATCTTATAAAAATCTAAACCAGAGATCTTAAAATGATACCAGCTTCTAGAAGATCAGAGTTCCATCTGAATTGTTTTAACCTACCATTAAGACTTTGTTTGCTCTTATCACCTCATTTTCATGTTTGCCTTCTCGGATGTTCATTTAACAACTTACATTATTTTGATGTTCACTTAACAAACAGGTCCAGACAGCTATTTTCCTTTTCCTGCCACCAGGCTTCTGCTAAGCAGCAGGGGTAAAATCATTACAAGACAATAAGGAAACAGAAGTTACTAGACAGATTTCAGCAGCTTAATATATGGAACTGCTTGCAATTTAGTCAGTAGTTAGGACTGATTATGATAATTGAACTGTTGCTGTTATACCAACACAACTCCCAGTGATAGAAACATCTATGACATGGAGAATCAAGTGAGGGAGAAGGGGCAAGAATAGAAGAAATGTGAAAATCCCAAGAAAAAGGGAAAATAGCAGATTCAAAAAGCTTTGGAAACTGCAAATGCAGGCAGCGAACCGAAAACGCATTTTATAAAAACACAGACTGTTTTTCTAGACAGCTAAATATTTTTGTTAATGGGTAACACTTCCTTAATATGTAATTTCTACATGGTAACACTGAAAGAAGGAAATGGGGGGGAGGAAAAAGCAAGCATCATATACAAAAATTGCCAATTTCTGTCCACATCCATCTTTTCCTCCTGTGGTCTGTTTTGGAGCATCCACAGCATTAAACAGAAAGAAGACTCTAACTAGAAGCTTAAATATGACAGGATACAGACACTTGCCTTCCATGCACACTGTCATTATGAATTAGGCATGAGTTGACAAGCTAAAGACCTGGCTCGCAGTCTCATCATTCAATCATCCATCCAGTCTCATCAATTGAGCAAGGCAGTAACACATGTCCCCTCCAGCTTAAATGACAGCAAAACTGTGGGTTGTAATCACAGGTCATCTTCAAACGACACTTATCATTAAGGATGGTTTTGTTCCGAATCAATTTTTATTGAGAATTACTCTAATACAATACTTCTCTTTGTTTCTTTTAACCCTTGCATTTAATACTGCTTAGAAGAACATTTCAAAATTACAAATTCATCATTTTCTAGTAATAAGATAACAGTAAATGACATTAAGTAGAAATCAAAATTAGTCATTTGCAGTCCAAAAACTCTGACAAAAATAAGGTCACCTAGATGAACTTCTAGAACTGAATCTTTAGCTAGCACTAATCTATGGTGTCTTAGTTACAGTCTAGACTACTTTAACCATGTAGAAGCTGTCTCAAATTACCTGGACACAAAAATTTGAAAAATAAATCAAAATGTAAATGACAACATTAAGTATCCTTAAAAAAAAGGACATTTCCACGTAGCGTCTAATGTTTTCCTAACACATAAAATGCATCCTTTTTCTAAACTGGTTAAATCGAGATAATTTTTGTTCTTTATTTCTCTTCTACAGAGGAGTTGTCCTCTCTCTTTATGGACCTTGAGCAGCAATTCTGGACTAAGTTAGCTGATTGTGAACTGAAAGGAGGCTGATGGAGCCAATGGAAAAACAACAGGAAGAAAAGTTATATTTCTGTACAGGGTATAGAAAGGGTAGAAGTAAAGTTAGAATCTTCAGAGAGAGGATAGGCTCATCTGGAGCTCATTTACCAATTTTTAAACACCAAGAATTCCTTAATAAAAAAAGAGTCAAATCCAACAGACACCACAGCAGCACCTCTGATTTTCGTCTAGTGAGAGAAATATAATCAAATCTCTATGTGATAGGTTTTAACAGCCAAGGATCTGTCCTGCAGGTAACTGGAAATTTGTTTGTTCTCTCATATGATTAGACAGGATGTGCACATTTCCAAAATTTTACCAAGCTTAAATTAAATTCTAACCACCCAGCACAGATACTTCATCCTAAATTTATTTTTCTCTATGGCACCTTCACTACTTTCCCTGGCATATCAATCTCAAACATTTGATAACAGCTACAGAAAATATGGGAATAGACTTCTGTAACAGCATATGAACACTACCAAAAATTTATTATCAGAAAATGTATTTTAAAATTTGCATCTAGTGAATGGCTAAACATACCGTTTTTCCATCACTTTGACAGAAATGTGTTTATCCAAACCAAAAGTAAGGAACAGCTTTTAGATAAGGATATATCACAGGCTCATACAATAGTTTGTATTGGAAGAGACTCTAAGAGGGACCTTCATCTGGTCCAATTCCCCTGCCATGGGTATCTTCAGTCAGATCACATTGCTCAGAATCCCATCCAATCTGACCTTAGATGTTTTAAGGGCTGGGGCATCCACCACTGCTTTTAGCAACCTCTGCCAGTATTTTACCACCTTCAGAAGTAAAAAACTTCTTCGTGGTATCTGATCTAAACTGTCCCTCCTTCTGTTTACAGCCATTCCCCCTTGTCCTGTCACTACAGACCCTTGTAAACACAAGTCCCTCTCCAGCTCTCTTGCAGGCCCCCTACAAGTACTGGAAGGTGCTCCAAGGTCTTCCTGGAGTCTTCTCTTCTCCAGGCTGAACAGCCCCAGCTCTCTCAGCCTGTCTGCACAGAAGAGGAGCTCCAGCCCTCTGAGCATCTTCTGGCCTACTCTGGACTCACTACAACAGGTCCATGTTCTTATGTTGGGGACCCCAAAGCTGAACCCAATACTCCAAGTGGGGTCTCACAAGAGCAGAGTAGAGTACATCTATCTATGTCTACAAACACAACAGAGTTTTCCAAATAACTGCAATTTCAAAAAGATTGCTAATATATTTTAAACAATTCATATTTTCACTTGAGTGATGTTATAAATAATCCTATGTTTCCCAAAAATTAGAGTACCAGAACTGATGGAGATCCTGAACTGATCATGCAATCTGGTCCCTTTGCTAGTTCTCTCATCCAGCCTGGATGCATCCCTTGCAGCTGATCTTTGAGCAAAAAGCCTAAATTTCAAAGGATTTTCAACAAAATATTTCTGTTTTTTCCACAACTGAGTGTTGGGAGATGCAACATACAAGTTAATTATTTACTCTCTCTAGCTTTATATCAAGTACAATTAGCTTCAGTTTGTGCAGAAAGATCTGTGTGGCAAATAGTTCAGTCAAGCAAGAGTTCTTATACCAAAAATCACATTAAAAATATTCTAAATAATAAAAGTTAGAAGATAAGTAACAGTTTAAAGCTGAACTTCCTTTGTATTAGAAGAGTTTTCAGCTGCAACTTGATTATTCCAAAAGCTTCAAAAAAAAAAAAAAAAGAGAAGCGGCTAAGTGCATAAAGAACAAATCAAGTATTTTGGGATAAGCGTAACAGACTGGATCATTTGTATTTATTTTTCTTCAAGCTCTAACACATACTACATATCCTCAAAGATATCTTTTTATTTAATCTTTGGCCAAATACACTTTCTTTCCTCACAGAGATAAAATATTTTCATTACAGTTTTCAAGTTGGGGAAAATGAGTACTAAAACTTATTGATATTATCAAAAAAGCAAACTCCTAAACCAAGATTTACAAAATAACTTGGAAAATTAATCCAGATGTCCAAGAAGAACAGTAAAACTAACCAAGGGAGTGTCCATGAAAAATGAGCAATCAGAAAAATACTACCTTTGGCATATTCTTGATGACAACAAGCTTCATGAAATCCCTGAGGAATGGCAAATATTCTGTAATTCTTTCCAGTCACTTCTTTATAATTAACTTAAAATGTGAATGGGAGGCTTCCACTTCCAGAGCTGGACTGCTTCCGTTAAGGCCAACAGAAATGGTTGTGTTCCCCATAGTTAATAAAATCACCACCTCACTACACTGGTATGGAAGCCCTGACACTGGTAGTTCTTTGTGGTGTAACCCTTTTTGTAAGCAGCAAAAGATCTGCTGAGTGTCAGAGAAGAGCAAGAATGTCACCCATAACAGCTCCAGGCACATGTGAAACAGTCTCCCCATATGACAAAGCAAATCCAAAAGTCAGAAGGCACACAAGGTATGTCACAGGCAGGTCTTTGTATGATCTTCCCACAGCTGAGGATCCTGTAGCGATATTAGAAAAAAAGGGAACTCAAAGTTAGCAACTGGCTAAAGAAAGAGTAACCTGGGACCTACACACCACATCCCATAACTTTTTTTTCTGAGACAGTGGTTATTTAGAAGGATTTCATGTTCAAGGTGACAGACTGGCAGTAATGAAATGTGAACTTTTCCACTTCTCTTCAAAATCACAAGCAACAACACAGGGAACTTCTCACACTGTCCAGTTCAATTTCCGTCTCGCTTAATTATAGATCAGGAGTAATTCCAGTACAATTAATTAAGTTACATCAGAGGCTGACAAGAGAAGTAGCAGTGTGTCTACAGCATGACACAGGGGAAGGATGGCTGTTCTCCCACCATGGCCATTCATTTTTAGCCTCAAAGAACATTAGCCCATTACAATTGCACTAATGACCAGAGCCATTCAATCAAAGAGCAATTAAAGTTCTGCAAAATTAAAGTCCTGAAGTCCAATCCTGCTTTTTAGGAAAGTACCTTAATGAACAATGTAAAGACAAGCCTCAGAGCAAAAGCTCTCCAGTCTTCCTTTTTAAACTGACATAAGAGCCACAAGCAGAGGGAAGGAGGGACAGCCTGCAAGGACACTGCTGCTGGAGAAGAGTCCCCCCAGTGTGGTTGTGATCCTTCTCACCAGGGCTTCTGCTTTTAGCATTCTGTTTGGCAAACACCCAACATTTGCTGGATAAAATGAGAATACTCCTGGTTTTTTTTTTATTTGCTCCTCCACAGCCATAGAACTGACTTCAAATTTAATTCCCCATTTTCATTGCAAAAGGAACAAAATGCTCTGGTGAACTAACCCCAGTGCACAACATCCACTCCAGAACCAAGCAAGACATCAGACATAAGGTGAGAGTTTTCAGGCCTGGACTGAGTGTGAATAACTACAGGTGAAAGCCACATCTAACCAAGGTTCCTTCATTTCTGAATATCTTTTAATAGTATCTACTTTCTCAGTCGTTCACCACTCCTGTCTTCAGGTTTTGGTTTATCCATCAGTTTCTCCACCTCAGACCTTCAGCATTCTCTCAGTTAACTTCCTTTCTGCTCTGTTCATTTTCCTGTTACTGCTTCTCTCTAACTCTTCACTACATAGAGCAGCTCCATGGTCTCTCTCTCTAGAGAGAGTCACCACCTCACTCACGTTTTACTAACAGCAGAATGAACCTAATTCTTACCCAGCCATGGACCAGTCACTGCAGAGTATCTTGGAGACTGATCCAGTTTTACAAGCAGAGTGCAGACTGGCACTAGGACAACAGACCTGGAGAACAGGAGGGGAAGAGAAGCAAGCCAAGACAAGCAGGGAGGCAGACACAACCCATATTATTTTGGGGGCTCTTTGTACTGCACAATTGTTGCCTCATGCAGCTCATCATGGGATGCAGAGTGTGAACAAGAATCCCGGTGCTACAGAGACTTCCAGGGAAAGGCTACCCAACTACTGGAATGGAGCTGAACAAAAAAAACAGAATGCACAAGAGAATAATTTTTAATGGAAATATAGATTAGATGGCAGAGGCTAAGAAAATGCCACAGGCTGCAACACAGGAGATATAGTTTCAATACTTAAAAATGAGTATATTTTTACTGACATTGGAAAAAGTAAATTTGAAGTGACCAGCATGTGACTGAGTATGATTAAGGACAAAAATTTGAGCTGCACAAATCTGATCAAGTCACATTTACAGAGTGGTGGCTGCTGCAAACCTGAGCTGCAGGGTGAGTTGGCACTTTCCAAGGAAACTCAGGGATGGTCAGTTGCTCCATGCATTGCATTTACATCAAAAAGTCACAACCTCAACATAAGACTGTATTTTAAGTTAGTACCCAAAAGGCACTGTGGAACCTTCTATTTGTACTTCAGTATTCCTTCTCCCTTTGTTATAATCATAGAAGATGGAGACACGCCTGGATCTGGTCCATCCAAAACCACACGCATCATCTATATTTCTAACAATGTTTATTGACATTTTGATGGGACCACCCTCAATAAACATAAGAACAAAGACAAATTACTTATTAGCCCATGTGACAGACACACAGAAGTCTGCTTTAACCAGCCATTCCAGATCCATTTCCACTTTTTATATGACAGCATGTGTTCTTGTTATTTACTGGGAGTAATCAGACAGGTTACTTGTAACTTTACAGCAACATGTTTGCATTTTTTCTTTCTTGGTCTAACTCTCAGGCAATGTTTCTTTCTGCATTTATCCTGACGACTTAAAGTGAAATAATTCTTCTCGCCTATCCATTTCCTCTGTTAAACAGCAGAAATCCAAGTGTTTCTGGATTCAGCAAGTCTAAAAACCACAGGCACTGGCAAATCACAGCTCCCTGCAGCATAAAGTTGATAAATAGCATGGGAGAAAGAGTTAGAAGCTTTGTATCTTTTCAGCTACATCCCAGTAACTTACATGGAAACCTGGTCTCACTGAACTCACTGAGCAGCATTTTATAGAACAACTCAAACAAAAGGGGATGTATTTACATCTATTTTAAGTCAGTTATAAAAAATGCCATCCATTGCTATCATGCAGTATGGTAGAGAAAAATTATTTTTCCATAGTTATTCTTCACAACATTCTTCCCTCAACTTTCCCCCAAACCCAGGTACTTGCAGTTGTTGACACAATTAAACAATCATTTTTATAGAACTGGTTCCATAGTGGGTAATCTATAAAGGCTCCTTGTTTCTAAATAGTTTTTTTTATTGTTATTTTTCTTATAAATTCCTTCTGATACCTCCTGCAGGTTTTTTACATGCAGACAGGACCTAGGACCCTTGGAGGGACATTTTCCAGAGACAACTGAGGGCTCTGTACTCACATACATTTGGGGCAGACTGAAATCACAGAACGCACACAAAGGTACTCCCAAAGTGCCGACGGTGAGATTCAAGTATGGAGAAACCATTCTTTAAGCACAGTTTATTCTCTCAAACAAGACATTTCCAAGTGCAACATACTGTGCTAGCCCTGCTGGATGAAAGAGTGGCTTCAGCAGCAGAGCCTGTTTGGGAGATTCCCACCCCAGCCAGCCCTTCCCTTCCCAGACCACAGACTGCTGACCATTCCTCTTCTTCCCACTCTCCAGTAGTGCCTCCACAGCCACTTGCAGGGCTGCAGTCAAAGTGCACAGCTGGAATGATCTGCATTAACAGTAACACCCTTTCTATTCCCACTGGGAGGTTTAGTCTAAATCCAGACCCTTGCAGTAATCCACTTTGAAGTGCAGCACTGCAACATCTGTCCTGGCGCAGCCCCAGCAATGGTCAACCACCACATGTCAACTCTTCCCTCTAAGACAGTCAGGAATGGGTGAGACTTCACCCTCACCACTGAGACAACATTGATCATCTTCTTTCCTAAATTCTTGCTCAAGAATACTCCCAACCGGTCCACTCCATCTGAAAAGCTTTCTACACCAAATAACCAGTCCAAAGCAGATAATCAGAATGGAAAATTTCCAGCCCAATTTCCAGATCGTACTTGAGAAAGCTACAAACTTTTTAGCTTTCTCTACAAACTCGAGAAAGCTAAAAAAAATCAGACTGAAATGGTCTGAATTAACTGAAAACAACAGGCAACCTCAGCTATGGATACTGTCTTCTATAATTTGAGCATATTGTACTAATTTTTATTTAATAGCATTTTATGGTTTTGCACCTTTTTTCTCCTGAAGATAACCAGAAAGTGTTTGTGCGCAGTTTAATATTATAGACATCTTTAATCTATAAAGTATTCTCTCAAACTGATACCTGTCCTAAGGGCACAGAAAGTAAAGTACTAAGCATAACCAGACGACTCAAGTTCTTTTTCCATACAACCTAGTTATTTTTATTGAAGCACTAAGGTCTTATGCATCGTGACCAAAGAGTGATCTACAAAAATGAAAGATGAGAAATTCTATTCAAGAGACTAACTTGTTCCTCTTGTTGAATGCACATATGTACAATGAAAAGTGAAAGCAACTATTCAAATCTTGTTTCCTGGTTCATTTCAAATCTTTTGCAGGGGGAAAATAAATACCATTATGGTTATCCTCCAGAAATAAAGGAATGGAAACTCAAAACCTACACGTCTTACCATCAGCTTCATGGTCTTGACTACTGCCTTTCTCTTCATAACATCTCCAGATTTAAGACAGACATTTCAAGAAAACACAAGAAAATCTGTTACCTTTCTACCACAAATTTAAATAAGAACACATCCCAGTCCGAGCAGCACATCCCCAAAGCAACTCCTGCCTCTGCAAATTTATGCAAAAGAATTTCCAGGGATTACTCGTGTTGCTGTAGATTAGAACACTGCACTAATATGCTTTTGGACTACTTCTCTGGACAACACTAGTTTTGCAGAAAAGTCTCCCATTCCAAGTTCAAAAGAACATACCACAAAAAGAGGGTTTATCAGATTGCATCCAAGGTTTCAATCAGCCATTCAGCAAACAGGGACACACAGCAAGTGGGGACTGCCAGTCTGAGACAAACACCAGTAATGTCAGACCACACCCCAGTTTTACATGGCAGATGAACGATGTCTTTCTGAACAAAGGTATTTTGCAATTGAAGGGACTCTCAGAGCTCATCTTTCACAGTTCCAGCAGAGTAGTGATGCTACCAGCATATGTGATTTTACAATGTCCATTCTTTCATTAATACTTAAAAAAATATATCTGTCAAATCTTTCCTTTAAAACCACAGATGGAACCACAAGAAGTGAGCTTGTCCAAACTCATTTACACTAACTCCCACTCCACTCCAAAATGCAGCCCACAGAGGATGTCTTTAATGCTGTGCAGCAGTTCTTTCTCTCCACCTCATAAAAATTCTGTAGGTAACCAAAGAGTCTCCCTGGCTTTTTGTGCCTTAACTGAACATGACATTTGCACGTGATTTCTGATACAAATTCTTCATGCTACCTCCTCTAAAGCACCCTATATGCAGAGGAACAACCTAATGGTGAGCCAGAACTGCTGTTCCTCTTCAGAATGAGGATCAGAACTTCACTTCCATGTTGTGAGGTCTGTTCACACCCTGGTAAGAATGCTCTGGTAAGAAGCATTAGCACAGAAGAAGTGCTGAGGAATTATCTGGCTCTTCTAAGAAAAAAAATAAAGATAAAAACCTAACATTCTGTATAACAAAAGTTTGTATATTGTTCATATTGTCACATATTACAGTGCAAATAAAGAGTCATCTTTACAGCAAACTAACACAAAAAACCCACATTTTATCACAGAAAAAAGTAGCATCAAAAACAGATACAGATGAAGCTTACTGTGAAACTGTTGTGCTGTGGTGAAGTCTGAGCTCCGCATGCTACAGATTTAAAACAAACATATTTGTCTTTGAGGTCAGCTCTCAACCTAAAAAATAAGTTTGAATTTTGTAAGAATTATTATATATTTGAACTTTTGGATTCTTTAGTTATCTATTATTAGGTGGAGCTTAGTTGTCAAGACAACAGTTTCCATTTCTACAAAATGCTTGAACTGTCAGCAAAATGTAACATTCAATATCAAAAGGTCACCAGATTGGTCATGTCTACAGCCAGGAAATAAGACTATCTCCTGAGGATAAGGTCAGGCTGCCACCAGAACAATGGCAATGAAACACAAGGAGACCTGGATATTTCTGAATGACCCACCCAGTAGAAACAGAAGGATTCAAGGAGCAATCTACCCCACACAAGACCTGCTGCGCTGCTGTGCTTTTGTGCAGTGCCTTACTACAATGGCCACTCCAAAGCAGATATGGTGTGTGTAACATAACTGATGAAAGCATGTTTCAATAGAGAAAAACTAGATTTTACATATCAGAGACAGCTTAGGATACAGTAAAAACACTCCAAAAAAACATCATAATGCAATGAAATACTGTTATCCAAGAATTGACAGTCAAAGGAACACAGCAGTTAGATACTGAACATATTCCATTGCAGAAATGGAGAAAGGAACATGCTCCCAAAATTAGGTCAAGCCTGGTATGAAGAAAGAATGTGATTATACACTTAGAATTCTTTTTTTTTTTTAAACTATGTGATGTAAGCATAATAGCAATAAACATATTGCAACATGAGTCACATCCAAAATCTATAACTCAGAAGGTTCCTGTATGCCCATAAGTCACCACTGGGAAATCCTGCCAACATGCAGTTTAGTTTTTGTAAAACCAAGTACCTTCGGATAACATGTATTTTCCTTATACTTTATTTTTTCCCTCACAATGTTCTGTATTAAGAAAAATTAAAAAACAGACACAGCAGTCCCAGACTCGGGATTCTTCACCGTGACTGTGTGTACACAGGCAAAACAACAAACAACTCCTTGGCAGGCAGGTGTAATGTGCTCCCTCTCTTACTACTCACCTTTACATGAACCATAGGTTGAGACAACAGCAGAACCATCTTCCCAAAGCATTTTTCCCACCCAATTGGTGTTTATTCAGCACAGGAGAAAAGGACAAAAGGAAGGATACTCAAGGGCAGCTATGCACAGAATACTCGAAAAGACTGAGAGTCAGCTAGCATTAGTCTCTTTACTTTAGAGATCCATGTGACTAATTTTTTTTTTATATATATAATGTATGTCTCCATGCATACACAGTTCCCCTACGCAGTCATCTCCTGCCTTTTATCTCCTTGTCTCTCTAAATAGATACTTGCTTTAAACTTAAGAGAAAGCAACTGTACCCTAACCCCAGCCTCAGAAGCAGTCCTTCCCCTCTGATGGGATGCTTCATAAATACCTGCAATACTTAGAACATTTGTTTTGTTGCAAGAACAGCTGGAAATAAACTACCTGAAAGTATCAATACTGGCTCTTGTTAACTCAGTTTGCATGGAACCAGAATTGCTCACTGGCAGGAAAACTCAGTGGAGAGGGAAAAGCAAGGAGAGAAAAGAACAGAACATCAATATACAAATAACCTCCTCAGTGTGTCATCCTGAGGGACCCGTGGTCAAGTTGTCTGGCAAATTAGAAAACAGTCATCTTGGACAACAGGCACTTTTGTCAAATTAGCATTTTCCAGGATGTGAGAGTATGTTGCCTCCATACCTAAGCTGGAATAGCTCCTCAGCTCAGTGAAGGCATCAGATACTCCTTTGCCAGATTTAAATCTTCTGATCTTGCTTTTTTAGGCACCATGCTTTTATTTTTATCACACAGGTTATTTTCAACATATGGAAAAGTAACCTCTCTAATTTCTGAACCAATCATGCATTAAACTGGGCCAGTGATAATCTATTCAGAAATGTTTATTTTCCTTTAGGTTTATGTATTTACTTCCAACTGCAGGTTGAAATCTACACATCATAAGGAAGGTTGCAGTAATTTGGGTTGTTCTTAATTATCATTTCATAATAAGACTTACAGAATATATTTTTCTTTTTTAATGGTCATTGCTTCTTTCAATATCTTTAAGAATACGTGGCAAACATCATATAAAAATTCGTAATTTCAACATTTGACACTGCATTGGTTTTAATATCTAACAATAAAACAAGGTTCTCAGATTGTTCAAAATATACCAATTTCTAAGTCTGAGCAATAAACAATATTGTTACATGACAAATCCTTGTGGTCCTGATTTTAGAAGAGAAGATTTTTTCCTTCTGAAAAGCTAATCATCTTGTTTTGCATCTGGCATAATATATAAGAAAATCAACAAAGTCTGTGAACACTGCTAAAATTACACTGCTGACGTTTCCCTTTCAAATAGCCACAGTCAAAAGATTACCTGTATGCTGGGATCCTTCTACTAACCTGAAGTTAGAGCAGATTTTTTATTTCTCTCACACACCCCAAATCCTAAAGTACTGAGATAAGCATTCCTAAAGCTTTGTACAGCACAAATCTTGATGTGTGCAATAGCTCTCCTCACATCAAGAGGACCTATATTTGCACAGACACAATATGCAGTCACTTAAAACATAAGGACATTTTCCCTCTCACAGACATGAACAGAAGTTCAAATTTGAATATATCCCACACTTTCAGTTACAAACACAGACTTTGGTATAAAAGGAGAATCCGTATTGAGAGTAGTCAACACGTTTTCTTGGTTATAATCTCACTTGAGAACCATTCTCTTGCCAATGAACACAGCCAGCCATCAATATCAGCACTGGGCTCCTGCAGAGTTAGTACCAGTAAATTTGCTTTCCTGAAAATCATATCTGGGAAGTACTTAATTTAACCTCAGTCATCTGGTATGCTAGAAAGAACTGGGAAGGGAGGAAAATCATGTTTTATAAAAAATTAAGATACATAAAAAGTACTGATCAGGGAAAATAATGTGTATTTGTTGATAATCACATTTCCATCTCTTCTACTCTCCCTGTTTTCTTGACAACTGTTAACCTGGAGTTAGGAACAGGAAGAGGCCACTGGAGAGTTTTTATGTTCTCTTTTTTAATGCAGAATTCAAACCACAGGACAAAACTATTCTCTTGCAGTGAAATAAGCATTGCCTGTTAACAATTCATGTCTGATCCCTTTTGCAGTTTTTAATGAAAATAAGAGCAAAGTTGGTGGCAAACCAGTGGCAAAATTTGCCACTTTTCTGCCATCATGGCAAAATTTCTTGCAGTAGGAGGATGACATAAAACTTCCATCCCATACAGAGCCCATAAATAACCTACTGAAGAAGGTTATTTAAATATTTACAAAGTCAAATTCAGACCTGGCACCCAGGAAACTCTTACTAAGTTAACATTCCCAAAGTTTGTAGAAATGGACTGAAAAATAGTCTGAGCAACAGTGGCAAGAAGATCTAGAAGTCATCTTGGTGGTTCTGGGTGACAGATGATAGTTAAGACCAGTGTGCTGGTTTCAGCTGGGCTAGAGTTAATTCTCTTCACCGTGTCTGGTATGGGGCTGTGCTGTGGATTTGTGATGAACAGAGGGTTGATAATACAGAGATGTTTTTGTTGCTGCTGAGCAGGGCTTACACAGAGCCAGGGCCTTTTCTGCTTTTTGTACTGCCACACTGGGTGGAAGCTGAGGGTATGCAGGAGGTTGGGAGGAGACACAGCCAGGACAGGTGACCCAAACTGACCCAAGGGATATTCCAGACCACATGGCATCATGCTCAGTACAGAAAGTGTGGGAAGAAGGGGGAAGGGGAGGTACATCTGGAGTGATGGTGTTTGTCTTCCCCAGTCACTACTGCACATGATGGGGCCCTGCTCTCCTGGAGATGGCTGAACACCTGTCTGCCCATGGGAAGCAGGGAATTCATTCCAGGTTTTGCTTTGCTCATATGGACAGCTTTTGTTTTCCCTAATAAACTGTCTAGATCTCAACCCACATGTTTTTCAGCTTTCACCTTCCGATTCTCTCCCCAGTTCCACTGTGGGGGAATGACCGAGGGGTTTTTTGGGGTTAAAACATGAAAACCAGCCAGATTAATTAAATAATAAGGGACAGGAAATGGAGTCTTATTTTTCCTTAAACTTTTGAGATAGCATTAATCTAACAGCTGCTCATGCAAAAAGAAGAATAGAAGTAATTTTTTTTGTAAAATTATTAGAAGTCTCTGCAATATATACTTTATGTTGGGTTGTTTGTTGAGGCTTAAGCCCTTGCCACAGTTCATAGTGGATTGCAAATATTCATGAACTTTCACTTCAACTTTTCTATGTGCTAATTAATATAATTATATGTATAATAAGCATATTTGGTTTTTGCATTATCCGTATTTCTCTACCCCATTTTATCAGAAATTTTCAATTATATGAGACATTGTATTTGCACCATTTACCTTTTACAGTCTCTCTAAAAAGAAGATGGAAAACATGAATAAAATGCGTAACTTTTTTATTTAATGTTAACAGACAAAATTATGTTTTCATGCAAGCATCATCACGAATAATTGCTCAACAATTATTCTCAATTACAAAAAATGCAAAAAAAAAAAAAAAATGGCCAGTTCTTCGCAGGACTATGTGACACTACAAAGGGAATACGGCATAGCCACAAAACCAGTACAGAGGAGACAGCACAAGGGTACTCATTCCTCTTTAATCAAACTCTAATCTGATGGGTTTACATTCTGACATAGTTTTGGTGAATACAGACATACCTAATTAAAACATGACTTGTTTATCCAGCAGCACGTAAGGTTTTGACTGTAAAAGTGATGTTCACAAAACAAATGCGCCCTGTAGTATGTAATTTGCTTTGATATGAAAAACCTTGAACAAAAAAATTATACTGTGCCAGCAATCAGACAGCTAAAATGAAATGTAAAAGGTGGCTAATTGCTTCAGTACTTGAAAATAAAGTCAGTGTTTTGGTATCATCTACCATGTCTAGTAGGTCAGACTTTGATGTGATAACTCACTACTGTAGACATTTTATCCATCCTTAATTGTGTATTCCAGCTTTAGCCCCTGCTGATCCAAGTTGAAATGAGCCTCCTGGATTTGACAGCATTCAGGCCTGTTCAAGCTCACCAAAGAAACTTTCCAGGCAAAAGTCAAAGTCAGTCTTTTCCATTTATTTTCTAAGCATTTTTCTTTTAGATTTAAGTAGCACAAAGGCTATACCACAAAGCAATGTCAAACAGAAACCACTCAGCAGAAGGACTTTCAGAAATCTATGTAGACCCCTTTATTTTCCCTTATTCTGAGTATCTAAATACAAAGACAGGACTTAAAACTCTACTACTATGAGATCCAAGCAACAGGCATTCCAGAAATTATTCCAGAAAGATGTACCACCATTCTACATTCCCTTTTTTATCATTATGTATTAAAACGCTACCTTAGTATACATAAACTAAATTGGATAAGACAGTCCAATTTTATGTTAATTACTCCAATAGCTGTCAAGCACATACTTTTGAAACACAGCACTTCTGCATCACTGGACAGGAATATTTAATGACAAGGAAAACATTCTCATCCACATATATGAAGTGCTGGAAGAAGGAAAACAGTTGGCTAACAGGACAAAGACCTCACATAGCCAGTGCTACACCCTTCAGAAGGAAAACCTCATTTGGTTTTCTGTTAGTCTCAATTCTAAGTGAACAAAGTGGGTGCAAAATGATTCTGTATAAATCTCCTTCCATTAAGCTACATAGGATTAGCAGCAGGAGATACAAAAAAAATAGTTAAGGTCTTGCCTTGCACAGTATCTGTACATGTAAGAAACTAAGAAGATTAATATTTCTGGCTATAGAGTCAGACAAAACACATCCAACTCACAAGATAAATCAGGAAGATGCCCCATCATTTCTATACATTAGTAAATTCTCTTACATGGTAAAACAAATACAAATAGAAGTGAAGCAATGGAACAAAATGAAGCTTCAAAACAACTGAGTTTTAGTAATATCCCTAATCAAGTTACAAGTTTGCAGTGGAAATGCAAAGTAAGTTAAGGCATTTAAAAAAATGCAAACCCAGAACAAACAGATGTAACTAAGACAAAGTAAAGAAGTTCTTCCCAAATAATAAGTTACTGGTTCTTCTCAGAAATACTCCTGCAGATCTGTTTTCCATCAGAAAATCCAATGCATCAAAACAGAAATACTTCCTGTAAATTACCCTTCTGATGACATCAATAATAAAAAAAAAAACGGAAGCAGGCACTTTTAAAGGTAGGAATTTATAAAACCTCATAGCTTTATGATTTCTAATTCTTTTTAAAATTTCACTATGCATGGTATATCATACAAGACTAAAGAATGCATCAATCCAATGCAAATGAAATTTCTGTGGAAAACTACAAGAATGCTTTTTTCATTCTGTTTTAATCAGGTTTCAATCCCGTAAGCTTTACAGCAAAATGTAAAATCCCCTTCTATCAAAAGGTTTAATCAAAGTTACTCTAACCAGAGTTACCTCTGAGAGGACTTCTATTTTTTAAAAGGTGATATGGAAAAGATAGTTTTATTTAATAATGGATAGTAGCCCTGTGACAAAAGGACTACAAATAAATATATCTAAGTTCATATCAGTGAAGAATTGTCAGCTGTTTCCTTTCTCAGAAGGGAAATTATAACATTCTTTAATTATTTAGAACATCTTAAGGAAATAAAAGTGTTGCTTACTTTAAACATATGCAGCAATCTTCAGATACTCTTGACATGGTCACTCCCTGCCATTTGCAGCTAGAGTTGTGTCAACTTTGCTCTTTTTTTTGGCACTTATTTAACCTATTTAGAAGTAAGATTCTCCTTTTTCATACTTTCTTTTCTTCCACTTGACCTCCACTGCACTTCTGCCCAAACAGAAGCAATTCAAAACATATGAAAAACACTCAGTTTTGAAAATTAAGATCTAAATAACAATTTTTAGATTCAAAAGTATTTCTTCAGAAAAGCCTTAGTCCCATTACTGCAGATTGGACTAGAACTCCAGAAGGTTCCTTCTGACCTGAATTATTCTACAATTCTCTTTGTAGCATTAAAGGATGAAGCAAAAGTGAGTACAGTTCACCTCTTCAATCTCTACAATCCTCCACGGAATTGTCCTGATTTCACTTTCACCTACTTTTTCAGCTTAGAACTGCTAATATGTTCACACATACACACACATATTAAAAAAAATAAACCACCACAAAAAAAAAACCACCAAAAAAACAACAACAAAAACCTCTATTTAGGACTGGCATTGAACTACTAATTATTTTTCCTTGAAGTTCACTAAGTATTTGTATCCATATCTGCTACTTCAAACAACATCTGTCAGGTAAAATTTACCAAACTCAGCAGACAGCCCCAAGTTGGCTTCAATCCATATTCAGAAAAAGCTGCAACAGTGTCTCAATCCCCACTGAAATCCATGTGAAGCTGCATGTAAACTCCCTTGCAAGACATGAATGAAGATTTACTGGATCCAATTGTACAGTGGTATAAATATACATTTGCATCTTTCCACATTAAATTCACTATTTTGCCTCAACAGAGATTAATATAATTGCCATTAACACAAAACATTCTTTTCATCTAAATTTGCATTTCTCTTGTTTTGTCCCCTTCTCAACTCAAGTCTGACCCACAGACAGATTAGAAATTAGATCAACCTAGAATTTGCAACAGTGACTTGACCTCTTTGGATTACAAAAAAGACAAAACAGTGGGACAGAGTGACTGGAAAGTTAAGAAATCCATGACAGTCAGTCCCAATGTGCTCTGTTTTAGCTCAGTATGAATGTGGAGTTTCTGAAGCTTACAGAGTTGGTCTTTCCACAGTATATTTCCAGTACAATTCGTGGAGCTCTGACTTTTTGCAGGGCCATTTGAGATCATAAACATCTAGAACATGTACGTTGAAGACCATGAACCCCTCAGTCTCAAACAAGCATTTCCATTAAAGTCACCAAGTGCAATAATCACCTGGTTTATTCAGTGTAGCCGCATAAAATGTTTACTGTGACAATTCCAGTTCTGCCCACAGCAGGAGGAAATACTCAAACAGCCCTGTGTGCTAAAATAATACCCTAAAGCAGGAGCAGCATGATTGGATTTGCCCATGCAGCTCAGGTCACCCAGGCCTTGTGTCTGGTCTGCTGATCCCTCGGCCACCAGACACCTGCCCTGCGCGGGAAGGTTGGAGCCGCATCCCAGCAATGCGCTCACTGGGAATTTGGGCGTGCAGCATCCCAGGGGAGATCAATACATCAAACCCACCGAGCCACAGACTTCCTGACATTCTCCACAGCGGGCAGGTTTTTCTTCTCCAGAGCAGAGAGGTTTTGGTATTAATTTGAACAGGGAGGAAAAACTGGAGTCTGCTCTGCAGAAACATCGAGTCAAATAAATACGTCATTAAGCTAACTAGCTACAGGATTGTCTAGCAGATGGATGACATCTTGGTTGCTAGTGGAACACTTTTCTATAGCCTTGTTTGAGGCAGACACATATGGCTCTCCCAAGCATTGATGCAAGCTCCCAGATGGACTAGATCATTGCTGACACCTTATTATAAATCCTAGAGATGAAAGAAGGGAGCACAATTTTTGAATCACAACACAGGACTCTAAAATATTCAGGCTTCCTAAAAATCAAATTTACAACGGAATATCTTAACTTCTTTATGTTGAAAGAAGCTATTTCTAACCAGGAACAGAAAATAGGGCAAAATGCTGCATCAAGAAAGACTAGAAGAGATTTGAGGAAGCTTAAAAGACCAGAAGATCCTTAATGTAAATGTATATCATAACTACATATATGGAGTTACAAATATTACAGTTCTAAGGATGAAAAAAATTATCTGCTGTGCAGCTGTTACTGACACCAAAGAGCTTCCATATGGAATTTCTTGATTGGGGTGGAAGGGGAAAGGAAAGAAGAGGAAACCACTTAGACATTACAGATGCATCTCTGAAATGTCTGTATCCTAAAGGACTACCAAGAAAAAAAAAGAGTGAGAGAGATGTCTAGCCACAGGAGTAACAGGAGAACTACCAGAACTATGTGGGAGATTGGGAGATAACAGAGCCAGTTGCACACAGCATTTGGCTTTTTATAGGTGTCAGGAGCACCTGAGAACATCTCAAGTACACAAGAGTACTACAGTACATTTTACACACCAAGGTCAGAGACAGGAAAAAAAACTCTTGACACTTTTACACTGTGAAAAGAGACTATCCTTAGCATCCTTAAAAATTTGACTCTCCAACTTACCCAAATGGGAGACAAAGTGTGGGGAAGATGACTTGCTACATATTTTCTCTCTAAATGTCTTCTATACTATGTAAACTAAGAAAGTTTGAGACTGTTATAACTCTGTGACAAAACCTTTTCATTTCAAAAGCAAACCAAATCACTGACTCTGGGAATAGGTCAAGAACTCTGTACATTCATGAGAGAGATTCTTAAGCTGCTAAAATTTATCTGCCTCAACTGCAATGGCCATAATCTTAATAAGCATGCAAACATCTTGGAACAATCAGCTAAACGTGGGACAGATAATACAACATAACACTGCCTCTTTTTCAGACAGACAACTGCGCTTTCAGTACCTTCAACTATAAAAGACTTCGAATGTATTGAATTCAGAGTGGCTCCCAAGATTTTTCTTACAGGGAGAATACAGCAGTCCTTGAATTACATAGCGAAATACAATATTTAATTAAAAAAAAAAAAGAGAGAGACCACTCCCTAATCTCTACCTCCATCACATAATGCAGCTGAAGAGAAATGTCCAGGAAAAGTCTTGATTTTGTAAGGGTCACTTACAAAAGAGTGTGGGAAGAGCTGAATGTCCAGCTATGCACACTGCACCTGCTTCAACTGGACAGTTCCTCTTCTCTGCAGCACAGCTCCTGCTAGGAGGCAAGTTCAGCTCCCTTCTTTCTCTGAATACTGTATGCTTCACTGTTCATTTTAATGTTTTGGAATATAGAAGCTTCAGGATATTCTTTACTGTATGTAAGTCTTCATATGCAAGACACAGGCAACTGCGACTTGCAAACCTCTGTGGTAAAGGTTGACATGAAAAGGGGTCAATAAAAGACTTTGAAGTTTGGGTTCTCTTGAGGTGCTCCATCAGATTGAAAAGAAAGGAGAAGAGAGATATTAATCGGCATCCACAAAAGCATGGTAAAACACAGCTCCAACTAGAACCAGACAGTTTCTGGGCTCACAAAGCAGACAAACCCCATAAAACTCCAAATTTCCCACCAGCTGAAGGCTTCAGTTTTAAAACTGTCAAATAGAACATTTTTTTTCTTAATGTTTAAAAGACTGACAGTTTCAAAAGATAGATACAGAGGATTACTGCATGTCCTCAAATATGAGATGAGTCCATGAGGGATTTCTTCAGGCCCTGACTTTGCAGCAGACATCTCTTGCAGGCTATCCAATGAAGCTGCATGATCCTAGAAACACAGCATCCCTTATCACAAAGTGGGGTCCTTGGCAATTTATCTCCGTGATGAGGACCATAAAAACACCAGGCCTCTGGCCAAAACAAGTTCATAAGGAATCAAAGAGAGGTTGTGTCTTATTTTGATTTCAAAGTCTTTCAGGTCTAAACTATGTGCAAGGAAACCAATGGAACATCCCAATTTCAACGAAGTGCCATTTTCTGTGTAAATTATGTCCACTTGAAAGTTTGTAATTAGGTCCATCTAAGATGCCTCTTAATAGCAGCATTATGAAAACTGATCAATAACAAGCAAGATGGAGGAAAGTTGAGATAAATGAAGTACAGTGTAAAACACTGAAGTTACAGCATGGTAAACATCTATGTCAAGAGCTTCTCAGTCATACACAGATAGGTTTAGATCACTGTAATTTAACTAACATTCTGAGTTACGTTCTCCATCAGATGAGAACATTAAATGATCTTTGATTGATTAAAATTAAATATATAAGGCTGTTCTGTATTCAACAGAGCATTTACACACAAGTTTAACATACTCTAACATACACACCATGACTTGACACTTGAAGTGATTTGCTCTGGTGTCTCCATGTAGACATGATTAAAGGCTTTTATCTCCAACCACTAACAATACCCAGGGGAGAACAGGGAATGGGAAAAGGCAGAGTCTGTTGCTGGTTGCACATTCAACTGAAGAAAGAACTCAACATTTCAAAAGACACTTCCAGAATACCTTGCACACCTAACCCCCACTCTGCAAACTAAAGAGGTCCTCTTATTCCTCTCTATACTGCTTTTAATTCCTTTAGGTTTGCTCTGCTTTTAGGTAATTTCAAACAAAATTATAAATCATTAACCACATACTTTTTTAACTCATTACTGTGCATTATCAGCACTAACACATCAGCACTGTGACATTTCTTTCTTGAAGTTTACCTATTTGCCCAGCCACTCCCTATGAGAAAAAGGAAATCGGGCCACATAGGTAGTTGGAGCTTTCTGGTGTAGAAACTTTACATTATTCCAGCTGTTTTCTTCAAAAGGCTGAAAAGAACAGAACAGTGATTTTCACCTACAGCTGCAAGTTAGAATTATCATCTCTGTAGCCACGGCAGGTGACTTCCTCTTGCAGCTGAGGAGAGGTTTATCTCCCTATTCCCTGGTACATTAATCCCTACACTAAAAAGTTAGACCACTGTTGTTACCAATCTAATAAGGCTCTGTAAGAATAAAAATATTTGTAAAATGCTTTGATGAGAAAGCTTTGCCATAAGGTGCTAAATAGAACAGGTCAGATAAAGCACACATTTGACAAACACTGGCAGTATTCTGTTCATCAACAGATGGTTGTTTTTTAAAAAAAAATATTATTATAAGCTATGTGAAAGTAGCCACCAAACAGTACCTGTATTCAACATTAGGCAAGCGCCTTTAATTGGACAGATGGATCACATGTTAGAGACTTCCCAATTAAATAAGGATAACTCATACTTTAGGATATTTTAAGTGAAAATAAGGTACTTGCAACCAGTGAATCTTAAATGTGCTGTTTCTAAAGGCCTGCTAGAGAGATTATTAGAGCAGCAAGAAGAACATGAGAGGGTCAGAAACCTGAAAAACATCTGTGTTGGAAATATCCTCAAGAACCCTCTTCTACCTCATTTCTAACATATATATAACTTCGATGAGGAACTATAGTCAACACAAACCTTTTGTAAAACAAAACATCTACACATGAACTGCACTGACCAACAGATGCCACTAGTCAGCCCAAGTCTAACTTTTATACGACCAGGTGCAATCTCTAATTTAGGAGTAGAGAACCTTATCTACATGCATTTCTACGAAGGTTCAATTTAATTTTGCTTAGCTAGTTAAGGAAAACCTACAAAACCAGTCATCCATTGAGGTGAAATTGTAAGGGAAGAACACACACCAATGTGGTATCTCACTGAAGGCGCCTGTTCAACAGCTATGGAGATTAAGCTGGGTTATTTATAAGCATTCCTTACATTTTATCTCCCACAACTTCTGCTGGGCTCCTCGACTCTGGCCCATGGGGCAGAAGCTGGAGAACTCAGTTTTATCTTTTGAAAATCCCAAGAAACCAAGCCAAACATCCAGATGACACTCTGTATAATATAGGCCCAAATACACTCTATGGATGAGCATCACTTCACTCAGTAACTAATGGCTGAGCAGAAGCAGAAAGTGAAGCAACACCTTTTACATCCAACAGTTTAAGAAATACTGTTACATCTAGGCAATTACATATATTAAGTACGTCCCAGCTAGATACAGGACTAACAGACCCATATTAATTCCTGCTTCATGTGTCATTAACACCTAATGGAACGTTCAGAGGTGTTTACAAGTCCAAAGTAATAATGGATCACTCTTAATTAATGCACGGGAAAAATTTCATGAAAGTCTCAGCGGAAGAAGGCAGCTGTTAAAGAGATTGTTTCATATCTCAGTCACAGACTGCCCCCTCCTTTCCCTCTATGAAATGGAGAACAAATAGGTTACAGGTGTCAGAAATCAAAATAATAGGCTCAGCTACACAACACAAAGAGATAATTAAGCGTCACACATTTTCTTTCCAATAATCTTTGAAAAGTTAAAGAGTGGAACTTGTGTTTAAAAAACTGAGCACTGTACTGCTTGAAGATGCTTCAAGTACCGGTGCTGAAAATTGAAGACAAAACACAGTATCCTTATAATGGCATATGCTAGATAATATGAGTCAACACTCAACACTTACTTTAGAACTCTAAGTACATTTCAGGGTTTATCCAGAAGAAAACACTATTTTCCAGTCTCTTCTCAAAATGAGAGAGATTTGAAATGTTATTTTATTAAGCATTAACATTTGTTCCATCAGAAACCCTAAGAGAATTCTGTACTGTCCTCTAAAATCACAACTTAAATACACTCAGTGGGTCCAAGGTTATGACAGAATCATTCAAACTGCAAGGTATTTCTCATACAAACATGCAAAAAAAGCACATCTTCCCCAAAGGTCAGTACATCTTTTACAATTTCAGAACATAGAAACTAAATTAAATACTGTGTTTAAAAATAATTGAAATCTCCAAATTCACCTTTTACAGGCAATAAAAATTCACTATCATGACTACATTTTTTCAGAGGCAGATTTATTACAAGTTTTTAACAAAAAGGGTACCAGGGTGTTTAGCATGGAAGAAATCAAGAACAAGAACAGATGGAAAGACAAGGACATTCCAAGAGACACTTCATCAACCTGCTCCATTCTCATGTGCAGCACTTCAGCTCTGTATTTTTCTAGGCAATACTGTCCTGCCTTTTAGAGCTAATCCTAAACACATGCTCCATTAAAAACGTGGGTGCAATGTCCAACACTCTTTTTGTTTTCCCTGTCCTATAGATAGCCAGGAGTCAATGTCAACACAGAGAAAACTTTGCAAAGATCCTCACACAACTGGCAAAATATACTTGTCCTTTTATCCACTGCAACCAGCATCAAAGTCCAATGAAGTCTAATATTTTCATTTCTCAACTCACCTTAGTGAAACCAAACATAATGAAACAGGAGCATCTGGAGTTCGATTTAGTCCTACCCAACCATACTCATCAAGTAGTTACCACTATTCTAGTGAGTAGAATTCCTCTAAAGAGCTCTCCAAAATGGTGAAATAGGCAACTGAAAACTGTACTGAAAAGCAGCTAACAAGCAGACATATTTCCAAATTCAGCCATGTACAAAAAATACTCCTATCAGAATTGTTTTGGATTAAAGAATTATTTTCAGTCATGCCTACCAACCAAATTCTATTTATGAATTTGTCTATAGATGACTAATGTTTTTCTGGGTAGGTAAGGGAGAGACTAAACCCTGGGAAAAAAATGTTGAAAATTTTCACACTTTAAATGTCTGAAATAATGTTCAGTTCAGAATATAACTAAGTTTGCTCAGCCAACCTTTAAGACTAAACATCTGATTCAACACAAACCAATATATTCTGGTTTTAATGGCACTGTTATGGAAAAATACCTTATCTAGGTGAATGACTGATTCCTTTAACAGTTATCTAGCCATCAGAGTCTATTACACCTGCAATTCTACTTAACATGTAGCAAAACGTAAGCTCAGCAGCATCAGGCAGAGCCCCTACCACAGGTTTGCACTGAGCAGAGGCATTCCAGCAGCAGTAATTTATCTATCCCTATATCCATGTAACTTTAACAGCTTTTCTGTGTGGATGATGGCAATCGCTGACTTCCATTGTCCCCCAAATTGTCTAACAACATTTTCAAATGCTTTTCAGTTTTAGCAGATAATAAAGCATAAAATCACTATTATATCCATCCTCTTTTGGTACTCTATTAAAAAGCTTAACCTCCCTAACTCACAAACTGCTCTCTTAATAAAACTGTTTTTCTGTGAGATCACAGCTCTCCCAGTTTGGAGGATCCAGACTACTGCTCCCAGCAAGTTTGCAAAATCCTGTGGTAAGGGTTTCTGATCAGTTTCTCTGCAAAATGCAGACATTAAAAATAAATTATGGGTGTGTATGTGTCGCCTTCCCAGCCCTCTCCCCACCGCATGCACTTCCACCCCCAACTCCTTTACTGGTTTTCATGCAGATTTGTGCCAGACATTCAGCATCCTCATTAAGTGGTGTCTGGCAACCTGCCTAAGCTTTAGTGGGTTCTGGGAATGCCAATATATTAACCAGGGAACTTTTTGCATACCCTGGAGAGATTTTTATTCTAGAAAAGTCAACCATTTGGCACCAAGAAAACTTACTTCAAATCTAGGAAAGCTCTCCATTGGCAATAAGAAGAAAAAATGTATTTACATTCCTCTTAATTTCTGTCTCCTACCTGAAAAAAAAGTTTGATGTAGAGCAAGATCATTCAAACACAGTTTAAAAGGTCAGTGTGTTCTCTGTAGTAGGATTTTAGAGAAAAGAACAACAGATATGAACAACACAGACACAACATCAAGAAAATTATTCATTTTCAGTCCCCTGTCTCTTGTGACCAAAATAATCTTAATCAGGAAGATTAAATTTACCAATTATTCTGCTTAGTGATAATGAATGGTGATATGGGTGCTTGAAATTTTCCATTGCTTAATTAAACAATATGAAAAAGCATTTAGTAAAATGCATCTACATTTAGCATACTGCAAATACGCTAAATCAAAGCATACACTACAGAAATGCATATATTAAATAAATATAGATGAGAAATACCGAAACATTCTGCCAGCATGAAATACAGGACACACTGTAATGTCATGCTCTTATTCACCTGAAAGCATTCTTTCTACTGCTGTCCCCTTAGAGTTACTATTATTCAACTGACAGTCTCAGAACTCAGCAAATAAAACTCTCTAAGAGAAAAAAAAATCACATTTCCTTTTCAAATATGAGGTTCAAAAGAACACAATGGAAAAAAGAAAGGCCCATGGCTTTCCTTCACTTGAATATTCTGCCTGCACAGCATATAGAGAAGGTTAAAGTACACTGGACAAATGTGTAATTTCAAGATTATTTCTTCAGGCTTGTGTACCCAGAGAATCCAATTCAAGAAGTAATCTGCTACTGTATAGATATCACTACCCATTATTATTATAAGTTTCTTCAAACTGTCATCTACTTCAAACTCATCATCATTCTTTGTGCAAAAAATTGCCAGATTCCTGACATCAACTCCAAAACACCATGGTCCCTTTATAATGGCCAATTAGAATCAGAGATTCAGCAAGATTCAATTAAAATCAATTCCATTTAAATGTTTTAGTGTACTAAGATTATGTTTGGTGTGAAAGAAATTTTTAGCTATCTAGGCTGCCTTTGCTTAGATATCAACCTTCTAGGCAAGACAGCTATTCTTAAAAATAGCTGTCAACTGAGAAAAGAAAATGTATATGCATGAATCATTTCACTACAGGGTTGGATTCCCAGCAACTGATGCACCACTGTTCTGGCACCAGTGCCTTTAACAAGCAGCTGATACTAGATTGGTGCCATTGAAGAATTTCACGGTTACCACAGAACCAATCTGCAGAAAAATTCATCTCCAAACTCCTAGAAGTATTTGCATTCCGTAACTGGCAATGCACTTGCAGAGAGCTGTTTTGAACCATGAAAAACCAGACAGAAAAAAAAAAAAACCCAAAAAAACTTTTCCAAGACCACTCACAAGTTAATTGCAATAACCATGACTCCTGATGCAAGAGTTGTTGGACAGGCACACACTTCTTAATACTTCATTTCTCTTAGAGACTATGCTAAGTTAAAATACTTTTAAAGTATTTCTCTATTATTTCAATAATTATTTACTTCTTTCTGGCACATCATACCCACATTTGCAAAGTATTCCAAATTACTTCAGACAGTGTCACTGACATAAAACTAGTTCTTGGTGGAAAGGCAGCACTAGACAGGGTACTGCAGGGCAGCTGAACAAGAACTAAATTTTGGACAAGATAATCAGAGAGAAAACTTTCAATCCACTCTTCCCCACAACCCCCTCTTGCAAAAATGCGCCTTCAATGCAGGGAAAACTAACAATTCCTCATTTCAAGTCTCACTTTAAGGTTCTGTGCAAAGAAAACAGCATTTTAACTACTCAAAAAAAACAAAAGGCCAGGTTAGTTCTAAATTCCTCGGTTAAGCTACAGCCCTGTAGCTGGCTGTAATCTTACGACATTTAATACAACTGTGCCTCAATCTTGAATCTCAACTTCCTTTTACTTCCACAAGTTTTCTTGTAACAAGTCTAAGGTTCTGAAGACTGAAAACTTCATCAGTCAAATGCTGCCTAGTGCCTGTAATGTTTTAGTTAACAAAAACCAATGATCTGAAATACTGTGTCTCACATTGTTAACTCATTCTGTGTTACACTCTGATGACCATTTAGGCCCACTCTGGCATCTGAATTTATTGGAGAATATTGATGTGCCTCAGGCATATACAACAACGATCTTCACATACCTGAGCTGGAACTAACTGTGCTGGTATAAACACTGATTATACAAAAAGATGTGTTTCTACTTCCATACATAACTGTGGAGAGTTGACACGGTCCAGTTTGAGTTCTCCTCATGCTGGCCACTTTGTGTATCACAGTAACTTAATACTTGGTGCTAAAATGCCAGTACAGACATAGATGTTCAGATTATCATCTCTATCTCAGCTAATATGGACAAGGGGATGTTGATTAGGCTGCTTCCCACCAGTGCACTGGTTTTCCAGCAAAACTTCCCCTTTCATTTACAGCCACTAAGCCATAATACTCATATGTTCATTAATGGAATCAAACACGTGTGCACCATGCACAGTAATTCAATTCTACTCAAGGATGCATCGTAAGTTGGAGAGCTCTGGATCACTGCAAAGAATAGGCTTCCCAAAACGTTTTCATAGAAATTAAATTGAAAAGCAGAATTGAAGTTTTGTCTAACCAACAAACCCAGGTGCTGAAGGATCAGCAAGAACACTGCCCCTACTTAGGCAGCATTTACGTTTACCTCATCTATGACTACCGGTAATTGTCCCTTGGGCTTTCTTACTGGCAAAAACTCTCTCCCTTTTTGGCCAGCTTCAGATTTATGATGCTGGAGACACTTCACTCTTCGTGCTACATGATGCACCTTTCCAGTCCACAAATATTTTTATGTTTTTGGTTTGGAAGCACAGACAAGCCTCTTAAAGGAGCTTTCCACCCTGACAAGGAGATGTCTATGTTTTTAGATGAACAAACTTCTGTAACACCAAACAGTATTTTTAATACCACATAAAATCATTCACCAGATTTTTGTTTTCCTGCACAACCATCATTCGCTATTCAGAAAAGGTTCTGAATCCCACTAAAATCTGTATCATTCTAGGTGTTAAGATCGTCCAAGAAAACAGAAGTTACTTTTGCATTTTTCCTGCTTCCTGTTTTTTCTTCACTGAACTTAAACCTACACGCAGCGGTGTGTCTGCCTCTTCAGCAAGCATCAAACCATAGCCTACGCATAACTACCTACCCACCTACACGACAGAAAACCTGGCACACCATTCAGAATTTTGGGATGCCCATATTCACTGCAAACAATGCAGACAGGCGTCTGATACAGGCAGGCAAAGCTAGACTTCTGCTAATAAACTTTTTTTTAAGGGGAAAAAAAAAGAAAAAAAAAAGGCACTTCATCAAATATAGGTCACTGGTGTGTGAGCCCGGCAGCCGCACTGCCGCTCTGCCTTCCTGCGAAAGTTGCCCGCCCGGCGCCGGGCGCGCACCGCAGCCGGGCATCCCCGCCAGGGTCTCCCCGCGGGGCCGGGCAGGTCCCGGCAGCCGGGCTGCGACACAGCCCTGACCGAGCGGCCGCACGGAGCTCCGCTATTGACCCCGGAGCAGCCGGAGAGGACGTGCCGCGCACTCCGTGCTCCCCAGCGCCCTGCCCGCCGCCGCGGCTCCGCAGCCCCGCTCGCCTCCGCCTCTCCCGCGGAGCCCCTGGGGTCT